>JANJYQ010011301.1:13307-27950 GCA_024605255.1 Rastrelliger kanagurta | reverse complement strand
GAAGTTTGAAGTCGTGGTGGTAGTAAAAAATATTGTGATGGTAGTAAAATAGGTAGTAAAAAGTTAGTAAATTTAACTCAAGAATCTCTGTATAAACCCTGTGCTTTAACATTAGCTGCAAAGTTAGCATGTCTGGCTAACTAGCTTACTACTTAGTTAGCCCAGTACCTGAGGTAAAAGATTACAGGTAAAAAAAATAGTAATATTTTTTATAGATTGTTTCACAATAAAGAAAAACATACCAATTGAAAATTCAAAATTAAACCTGGTCTCATGTCTGAGCTAAACGGCCTGTAATCCAGCATGTAATCCATCCATCCATTCATCTTCCACCGCTTGCCAGCATGGTGCCAGGATACACTCAGGCCCCGTCCACACGATAAAAATCCCTGACTCCAGTGTTGTGATAAAAATATCTCCGTTCACACAAGCAATGTTGATTATCACTCCTAACTTAGAAGGCCATTTTAGTCAACAGGAGCCTCTGTTGTTGTATGTGGTTAAGTAATGGTAAAATATTTAAACAAAGTGCTGATATGTTGTTAAATATAACCAGTATATTGGCAAGGTCCTCGATCAATCACAGCAACTTGCAACAACTGTTACTTTTTTCTCAATTGTCAATGTGTCCAATGTCTCCATGGCAACACACTAACGTCTACTGTATACCGTTGCACACTGTGACATCAAACAACTATGACAGGAGAATAGTTGCAGTTGTCCTGTCCACATGTAACTGCTGAAACCAGAAGTTAATCTCAGGTTACAAAAAAACTGACGTTTCAGGAGTCCACAACTGTGGTAACATATGGATGGAAGGCCAAACCACGCAGAGTAACACACGGTTTCAAAAATACCGTGTTCATGTGGACGGCTCCTCATATGATTTAATAACAAAACCCAGATACCACTTTTCGCTGACAACACCCTCCAGCTCCTTAGAAGATCCCAAGATGTTCCACGTCTAGAAGAGACATGCAATCCCTCCAGCTTGTTGTGGGTCTGCCCCAGGGTCTCCTGCCAGTTGTATTTGCCCAGAATACCTCCAGAGGGAGGGGTCCAGGTGGCTAGCGCATTTTAATGTAAAGATGCAGCAAGAATTACTCCAAGTTCCCCCATGGATGTCAAAGCCTGAGCCTAGGTTGGTCGAATACAGAATAGATTTTTTTTTTTTAAATCCTACAAAAGCAATGCTATTTTTTTTTTTGTTTGTTTTTTGTTTTTTATCTCCAAGTCTTCTACAGAGGAGACTCTTGACTCTTGTGCATGAGACCAGTCTGGGCTCTAATATTAGATTGCACTGGTATTCATGATGTTCTGTCCACCACATGTAGTATACATACAGTGCAGTACTTCCAAACTCACAAACGTATCCTGTAGACACACATACCTATAGTACCCTTAGATATTAATGATGTTGTGGAAATTGTAACAATAGTCAGAGCCATAGCGCAAATGGGAATGTTCTGTTTTCAATCAGAGCTTATTAAACATTCATGTGACTTGAATTGGTTATCAGAAATGAGGAGAGAGGAGTGACAATGCACTGCCTCTCAATAAAGTATTCTAAGTTTACACTTTTCACCTCACACACTCACCACAGTACCTCCAGTTTTAGATTCCCATTCCATGCATAAGGGAACAGGCACCATTTTAGTCACTGCAGCTGTCCAGCAAAATTTACTACAACTCGGGGAAGTAATGGCCACTTATCTCTCTTGTACACAAATGTAGTTGATTTACAGGAATTCCTACTTGCTATTCAATATTTATAGTCAGATAAAATGCCAGGAAAGGAGGTTTGAATGTGCAAGGAGGAAACCAATTCTGAAATATGCATGAGTGCACATATGCAGCACCGGCTCTTTTGACATGCACTGCAGCTCTGTGCAGAAATAAGGGAAGGCTGAGTCACCGGGAGGAAAAGTCTTGGAAAAGTAGAATACTGAAAAGTGACCACTGAGTTGTAATCAGACATTTCTATCTCTTGTTTAACTCATAGTTGAGATTTTGACATTTTTGATGACTTAACTTACTTGAACAATCTTGACTGACTGAGGAAAAATACAGAAACTTTGTTGCTTTTAAAGTTGATTTAGGTTAATAAGAAGAATGAGGAGCTAATAACTAAAGCTGTCAGTTACAAAACAGATATTTCATAAAACAAAACACTGATGAATTTAGAACCAAAGTTGCTCAGATCTCAATAGTCTCACAAAACTAGTGCAAACCAGCTTTATAAAACTCTTACCTCGCAGCCTTATACATCCCAAAATTGACTCCAGTAAGAAAAAATTACAAGCAAGTGGAGTGAATGACCTATTTTCGTTCTTCAAGGTTAGATCTGTCTAGTGCTACAGATAGTTGAGCTGGCTTTGTGATCGTTAAGTGTCTAGTAGTGTTATAATTTTTATAAAAAACATAGTTGAGCTAAAGAAATGTAAAAAGGGGAAAGCAGTCAATCCAAATGTTTATCCTCTGACACCTGTGACAGCACAATGATTGACAGAGATTTGTGGAAATGTGTGTGTGTGTGCACATATATGCGCACACACAATGTGAAGTGGATGAGATAATACTTTCTTAAGAAGGAGCTAGTACTGTTACTCTGTTGAGAATGTGACTGAGACACAAAAGACTTATCAAACTGTCAAGATACAACTACAACTCTGTCTGTGTTTTCACTGTCTGACGTATGATTGAGGGAAAATCAGTGTGTCCTCACATATTTGCTCACTTAGTGGAATATGTCCACTATGTGAGCATGGTATTGCTTTATTAACCTTATATTGTGTATGTTGATTTAAAGGAAATTCAGTCTTTGTGTGTAGGTAATAGATGTATACTGTGAAGCAGAGCTGAGCTCAGGGCCCAGATGGAAAATGAACATGGGTTGCTGGTAATGTTTTATATTATCTTCATATGCATAAAGGTCACAGATACATATATGCTGCACACCATATTATGATAATTGCAGTTTCCATGCCAGTACCACTGAATTATAAACAACATGACTGATAGGAACTGCCTTGGAGAATTAAAATATATGAGACACAAGAATGAATGCAAATGCGCAGCGGTATTTGTGAGAATTTGCAGTGTTGACATGATTCTAATATTTGTATCTTGACACGCGTCAGAAATAGGATTCTCTGCCTGCTGACACTGATTTCAAACACGAGGAGGAAGATCATGTCAAGGAGGCGTATGTCACTCGTCTCTCCCCTCAATGTGCAGCTCAGCAGGCATCACAATGTTTTGCACATTCAATTTCCTGTGTTTAAATCTGACACGCAGGTTTTGTTTTCGTTTTCCCTTTACCAAACTGAATATGATAATGTCACTTGGGAATTGCTAGATGAAAAGATTTCCATGGTGCCGTCAGCTTTTTTCGCTGAGGACATGAATTGAACAGTAGGCGCAGGGTTTGGAACCAATACAGCATGCATTATAATGAAATCATCTTCTTCTTCTTTTTCTTGTTCAGAGAAGCTATGCATTGAAAATGGAGTTTGCAAACCAAATTGGATTAGAAATGGTGGATATTTTGTTAGGTATCTCTCCAATTTCACAGTGTGTGTATTTGTGTGTGTGGTTATGTGTGGGTTTATATGAGTGTATGAGCAACTTCTCCAATGCTGTACGATTCTGAATAGGTTTGGGCTGATGTCACCCTCTATATTGTGAATTAACCCCCCACCCACCTCACCTGGTCCTCAGCAGCACTAGGGTGCCAACCCGAAATAGACTTACAAAAAGACAAAAAAAGCATCATAGGTGAAGTGGTCCCTTTTTTAATGGCCAAGTTTATCACGGCTCTAATGGATGATGTTTTGCCACTGCCTCTAATTTATATCTGCTTACATCCACTGAGCTCATCTGTTTATATATATATATATATATATATAGATGATCTGCTAAATGAGATAGCTTAAGTATTTACTGTAGGGAGGAAAACCAAGTAAAGAGTGGGTGAGTAGGTGATGATGGGCTATGAATGTATATACATATATAGAATTATATTGTCTTAAGCCCATACATCACTGTTTGAACCTACAGCTGCATAAAAAGAACAGCTGACACAAAGCAGTTACGGTTGTCACAATATATATTCTTACACTTTGGGTTCAGTAAAGTATCATTTTTTTCATGATACCCATCTAGATGAGAAAGAACATTTTCCTTACAATGCTATGCTTAGATCACTTTTGCCAGGTGCTGGGACACAATCCAGCCTTTATGTGTGAAGTGTGCAAAGGCTGGAGAGGTATAACACCAGCAGATTTACAGTATATTCACTGGAGATGCATAACAATGGTTTACAGCCCAGGTGTGTACACTGTGCAAAGTAAAAATGCTGGGAAAAAAAATCTATTTTGAAAAATCCATAAAATCCTGCATTTGGGATTTCTTTTCCAAAAAAAACATCAATATAACAAGCAGAGCCATAACCTACAGTAAATGTTGCAGGGTTTGTTTCCTCAGTATGTCATAGACTTAGAGAAGGATCAAATGTTGTGTACAAATGTTCATCCAGTTCTAATTAAATTTATTGTCTCTTCACAGCTTTGAAAAAGGGCCGATTCTGGATCACTCCTGACCCCTACCACAATGATGATAACATCCAGATCGGACGTGAAGTCAAAATATCTTGTCAGGTACAGTCAAAGTGAACACACATCACATAACAAGTTACAGGTGGAATCAGTCATTATGGAGAAAGCTTGTTAACATTTGAACTAAAGGCTCCAAATACAGCCCTCCCTTCATCCTCCTTCAGAAAATCCACCCCCTAAATGCACTGTAAAGGCAACAACCAAAAGACCAATATAGTCAGAGCAATGCCTCAGCTTTAGTTACTTCCATTCCTGATACTCTTAATCACACACACTGTTGTGCAATCAAGTACAGCAGTCCATCCACATTCTTAGCCTCTCTGCTATCTGCCAACTTCTCACTCACCCTGCGTTTAGTGTCTCTGTCCACGGATGCATCTGTCTGTCAGCTGCAACTCCTTGTGAGCTGCGAGGACAGCAGGCAGCCGACTGCTTTCACCAGACTGACTGACTACAGAAAGTGACTGAACCAAAATAGTTTGTATGCCAGCTCCATGGGAAGAAATTAACAGTGTTTGCAATTATTTATTTATTTATGTTTTTTATAAGTTTGAAACACATACTATACAGCGGGGTATTTGTGTGATTTTTTTTAAACAGCTGCTTGCTCAGATTACACATCAGTCAACATGATAGAAATACTCAAGACTTTCAAATTCAGTGTGGACTGATACATTCAATAAAATGGAAATCTAACTATATGAGAAAACAGTTTATGAATCTGCCACAGCATTGCTCCAGCTCACCAGCACCCCAAAGTGTATTGAACAATTTTTCTCCAACATCACTGATTCTACCTTTGACATAAGTCATTCATCAACAATGTAGGTCAATATAACACAAATAACATGTTGAATATCCCAGGTGGAGGCCACACCACCAGAGGAGCTGACGTTTAGCTGGCTGAAAAATGGCCGTGCCTTGCGGAGCTCAGAGCGTATGGTCATCACCCAGACAGATCCTGACATCTCCCCCGGTACCACCAACCTGGACATCATAGACCTCAAGTTCACTGATTTCGGCACCTACACCTGCGTGGCTGCGCTGAAGGGAGGAGGCATCCCTGAGATCAGCATTGACGTCAACATCTCTTCCACAACTGGTGAGCCTCACACCCCTTTGTGTCAGTGAAGCATCTACACTCCTCCCCCAACACATATAACACACTATTTATATGTATTATAATCACATACATATTGTAGAGGATACTGAAAAAAACTGTTGATAGAGCAAAGTTGTTTCTTTAATCCTTGTATCATGTAAGTAACACCAGCAGTCAGATGATTATCTATTATAACTATATCGATGAGAGGTCGCCCAATTACGTGAGTTGATGACAGCTATGCTTGTCACTGTAAGTGCAGTAAAACTTTAAAAAGTAAAAAGCCAACAAGTGACTTATTAAACCATGTTTTAAATAACTACAGCGCGCAGGTTACGCTAATAGCAAAAAGTTACAAACAAGCTCAAAAGAAAGCTGTCTGTATGTAGTCTAATCTTGAAAAACTCTTGGCAAGCTCCTGTAATCTTTGCTACTGGGTGAGACAAAGAGATTTCAGCCGATCAATACGTTATTGTCTTTTTTTCTGCTCCAAATACGCATTATTATATCAGCTTTTTAAAATCCACTAATATCTGTATTATTACATAATTATTTCAATTTATTTGAAAATAAAAACAAAGGAGAAAACAGTAAATGTGAGTTATAGCTATACATTGTTCAGTTAAACTCCATGTGGTATGGTACAGTATAGGTCAATGCTGAGCAAGGAGATGATTTTCCAAGATTTAATCAGCGTTTAAAAGTTTTAAGAATAGTAATTTTTCCTTTAAAGGGTCAGGTCATCCAAATTCTATTAATATTTTATTATTTATCTTTAGCATTTTTCTGCCTATTTGTTTTATCTCTCAATGTTTACACATCTGCTGGTGAGAATTTTTTACACCAATAAAATGGGTGTTAATCTTACATTCATCAAAAAAAGCAGTAATAAAAATGGCAATTGACAATAAAGTTTGGATTGTCCAACATTATTTCAACTAAAATAAAAACAAAATTCCTTTCACATCCATTGTATTGGGATCTTCTTAAATCCTTCTACAGAAAAAAGCAAAGCAAACCAGAATTTATTCGTGTGTGTATGATTTGGGTGAATTGACCCTTTAAGCCTTCTTCCTGGATTGTCTCCACAGGATGAGAATGCTTGTTTTTTTCCTGTATTAGGTTGTTTGCTGCATGATGAAATTCCTGTATTCTGCCCCAGGCTGAAAATTCTCAAAAAACAGTCTTCTACTATTATAGTGCACACAGAAAATTGTTACAGTACGAATTACACTGTATTGCAATGACTGTTGAATTGGATTCCTGTGAAACAAAGCTGGCTCCCATCAGTTCAACTAATCAGAAAGTAAACATCCATCGTCTTTCCATCAAATTGGCTGCTTCCACCACTGTTCTGACTAATGTTTGCATACATGTATACAGCATGTTTATAACACAACATACCAATCCACCTTGTCTACCGAGCTGCATCATTGTAGTTTCAATCATGGCATGTTGAGTTTTAGCAGAATTAGACCAATGTTACACTAGGTGTTCATCGTGTCTTTGAATTTCTACTGTACATCAGTTGTTTTCAAAAGATGTCAAGGCATAGATGCTTGTAATAAGGTCAGCTATACATTGTAAAAAAAAAAAACCCAAAGGATAAAATCAACTGTCAAACATGTTTTTTTCTATCTATTACTTTAGAATTTAACATCAATCAAGCCTTTTCCTGTCAGATTTGATAAGAAGTCTGGAACGGCTTCACAGCAGACAAAAGAGAACCTGTCTTTTAGAAGATTGCTACATAGCACATTTAGCACAGTTAACAATATGTCTTGTGCTTACTCACATCCTGCAGACTCTACAGTAATGGTGAAAATCAGTGGTTAGAGAGACAAAGCGATAACACATGTAATAGAACAGGAATGATGGTCTTTATCTGTAATCTCCAGCGTGAGGGTCAATCAATGAGCTGCAAATGTTGGTAATGCTCCACTGTCACCAAGCATTACTTCATCCCCATCGACTCCACAGAGGGATGTGACCTGATCGACCTCATGCATCAAAGACGCCATGACTGGGAGTCTCCACTTACTGGTCACTCATCGCAGATTTCCAGATTTTCCATGTCGGGGATTCCCATTGGGTTGGTGTTTGTCGCTGGCACAGGAGATATCTGCTTTTGCTTTGAATTTTTTTTCTGTTGGTGTGCTCGGTACTGATAAGTGACTTTTTGGTTTGTGTGATGTTTCACGACTCATGATTAGATTTGTAGCTTTCTTTCCCTTTTTACACTTACAGTGAAAGGCACGCACACATGTCGACAAACACATTCACACACTCGCGCACCCTTACTCCCTCTCACAGTCTTGTTTTCTATCACACGCACACCTCGCTGCCACTCACAGCGTGAACATGAAAGCAGTGTTTCGACCTTGGGTGCATAATTATTGTTAGATAATCCTTTGATAATCCCCGCACTATAAAACAGTGGGATCAATCGCACCTGCCAAGATTGTTTCCTCATTATCTTTTAAGTAGTACAGTCTCTTCTTTTGGAGTGCCTGGGCGATGCCAATGCATTAACACAGACCCTTTAATGTGTAAAAAGATACTGCTTTCTGACTGTGGAAATAGCCAAGGAAATGACTGACTTCATTGTGATCATATGAAATGAAAGGTTTCTTTAAGGCTTAGATGTGATTGCTTGTTAAGCTTTCATTATTCCAGTCAGATGTGTGGCCATGAAATATTATGAAAGTGTTGCGTTGTCATAGAGCCGGTCTTGTCATTGCTTATAATATATTGAATTTTTGCTTCTGCCAGTTATGGTTCCTGCTGCTTTACCTGGTTGTGACTGGGTTGTTTTCCTAGAGAATATCCTGCTATGTGTGGTGTTTCTCTCTGTCAGATTGATGCCATGAATCAGAAAAGTGCCTTTGCTGAGTGACACAATATAGCTGCTGTGTACTAAAGCGCCTTGTGCCTCTCTGCCTTGCCATATGCCTGCAGCCTGTTTTGGGGTGAATAAGCCCTTGTTTTGTTCCTCTGCCTGTTCTCCTGAAGGGAGAAAGCCCGAGCTGCAATTAGAAGTCTTAATAAAAGCGTTTAGAGGAGATTACACTGCAGGTCTGCCAGGGTTTCATGCTGGGGAAGTGGTTGGAAAGCGATTGAGCTTAAAGTGTCTGTATTCACAACACTTTTGAGCTTGCTTGCTGTTCCAGAGTTGGCTCCGGTTCCATATTCCAAACCCAGACTTAGCCCCAGCCCTCCGCATGTCTTTATAAAAGAGAATATTTATCATCTTCCATTCTTTCAACTTTTGATGAACACAGATTTCAACAGCTTTCATGATTTTCCCCTTTGAAAAACAGCACTAATATTTACCATCATGACATACTCATTAAATAAGCAACTTCTTTTCTCGTCGGGGCTCCCAGAGATTGCGGGGCTAATGCTTATTTATGAGCGTGGTCTGGAAAATGAAGACACAGACCTTCCCTTTGAATACTGTCAGGATTAAGAACCACAGACACAGCTGAAAAGAGTTACGAACATCCCATAAACTTCTAACAGGAGCTAACTGATTAATCTTCTTCATCATTAGGCAGTGTGTCTCTCTTGGGTGTGTCTTGCTAGATTATTGTTAGATGATATTGCCATTACTGCAATATGATTATTGCTATTATAATTATGGTCTTTCTCTGGCTGTGACTGTGAAATGTTATATGTCATCAGATTGGAACTACATTTATAATGGCTGAGAGATTAAACTTTGACAGACTGTAGACTTATCACAGATGGATTCTTGACATTTAAAGCCATTTTCAACATAGATTCATAAAGCTGATACCACCTTACAACATTCATCGTAGCATAATAACTACAAGCATTGGATTTCTACCAACTTGGCTCAAGAAAACTAGATTACTTTCATTGAACCCCAGTTCTAAAAAAAAAGGCTATAACAGTGATGAGAAAAGTCTCTGTTGATTAGAATCATCACACTACAACTTAATGTCAGCACATCATAGCTCATCCTCAATCTGACTGATGATCACAAAGTAAGCATTAGGATTGAAAGTCACCTCTCTCTTTTTGTGCAGGGCATAAATCCTTACATGATGATTCTCTCAATTAGCACCCCACTCACACCTGAAACTCTGGCACCACCCAGGGTTTCTGTCAATCTTTAAGAATCACTGTAGTTAATGAATTAAGCAAATCAATTAAGTGCTCAGAAAATGAACGGGTTTAATAAACAAAATGTATTTTTTTTCTGAGATGAATTTGAGTCATCTGAAGCTTGCGGCGAGCCTGCTTGTCTGCTGTCTATCCTTTCTAATTGTCCCGTTGTCTGCTTGATTCTGATTCGTCATGAGTGGCCATCATCTGAATGGCCGCACTACATATGACTCTAATAGGGATGGCATGACTGCTTGTTGTTGTTGGGTGTGCTGATGTGCTTGTTTCAGCAGCAAATTCACTGACCCTGATAAAGAGAGACCTGGTCTGCATCCTGACTCACCTACACAGTGCAGAGGTTCAACTGTTGTTTGGTCACTGTGAGTGGAAACAAGTTGTTTGCTGTTTTATTCCCTTCATGTTTGGACATGTGGAGTTCCCACAGTTGGCCACATTCTTTCAATGCTGCTCTTTAGTGTTTAGTTTGTACAGTTTGTTTGCACTGAAAAGCTAAACAATTCAGTTTACTCACTGTATGCATTTCAGCTTAAGATATTGTAGGAGGCTAGTTGATTGATTTTTGATTATTATTATTATTAATAATAATAATAATATTATTATTACTTTTTTGTATTTATTATTTTGTTTATTTGTTTTTTTAACTGATATTGAATTTTATTTAATTTTATGATGTAGGGACAGGACTAAAATAAGCTTTATAAGCTTTCCTGTTCTATCTCATTGCCTTGTGATGGCTATGTGTTATACTTCCCCCCAGTATTGAAAAAATAATATATGATTATTTGACTCTAACATAACTCTGTCTTGCAGAGGTAACAAGTTTAGCTGTGGTTGATTTTTTAATTTGTTGCAATAATGTACCTCATGGAACTACTAATGTTAGCCAAAACTCTTAATAGCATCCAGGAGCAGTTTTCACAAAGTAGGGAAATAATACATAGTGTATTTGATAGTCATGAATTGATCTTTTTTGTTTTTAATATAACCTGTAACCCCTCAAACTAAGGTTAAGTTAATCATGTTCGCATTGGACCTGAAAAAAAACATAAAAGCTTGTTTGCCAGAAATACTAATTAGATTGCATCTTATGTTAAAGCATCCCATGCACTTTTGCTATGATGTTTTTGGTCAGTTGGTAGCATGTGTATCTGTCATGACAGAACTGTCACATTGAAAAGTGAAAAACTGATTTAAAAAAATTTATTTTAACTGCATGGACAAAAAATATTGTAAAAAGAAAAGTGGGCATGTATTTTATCTGCATAATAAAACTTGAGCCCAGAATTAAATATTTCTAACCACCGTTAGATGGAAAATTAAGTCATGAACTACAAAAGGGTTAAGATAATCACATCTGAAAGGAATAGGTCTCTGATGCGATTGGCTTGGATTGAGGCAATAGAGGATCGGAAAGGAGCCCAGTGAGCAGTGAACTGGGATGAAGGGGCCTAACAGCTGTCCCACAGCTGGGATGCTGTCCTGAAAAATCTGCAGTATGACAACAGTAGATGCCACGGTCATGCCACTTCTAGACGGATAGGCATATAACCACCTGGCAGCATATGTCACTACAACACCTGTGATGTTTCGGAGGAAGACTATCAATGCTGAAACTATCAAGGTAGAAAAACAAACTAGTCTGTAAACAGAGACACCCACATTTGTCCATGTTATAGAACCACAGTGGCATTAGAGATTATAGGCATACCAAGTCCGTAAAATATGTTAATAAGACCAGATAACTGCACATTATGGCCAGTGTACTTGCATATAGCCTCAATTGCACCACCTGAAGTTGCTTTATGGAGGTGGCCATCTGGGAAATCACCTCCCTGTCCAGCTGGGAAAACCTTGAAGGGAAACATGAATAAGAAACACTCTTACTGCCTCATAAAATACTGTTGATGCCTCTTGAACGTACATAAACTCTGGTCCTTTCAGGGAAGTTTCTCACTGCTTTGTTGTAGAGAGAGAGAGGCTGTACTGGAGGTATGTATCTGCATTTGTGTGTTTCTATACCAGGGCAGAATATACATGCCAGCCTCCCTTTAACTGTGTCTGCTTGGTTAAATGTAAAAAATGTTAAGGGCAACATTATAGATAGCAGTGTGGCCACAGATAAACAGCAACCCATGAGAGCATTGGTGATGAAAGTCTGCTTTTCTACAATCTCAGAGGCACAATTTCATGAGGGGTGTTTGTGATTGATCGCAAAAAATCTCAGGGGTGCGGCACAGCATTCAAAAACCCACACACACTAGTATGTCACTTTAGTTTGTAGTGTGTCACTGCAGTCTGTCAATGCTCTACATCAATTTTAATACATTTGTAGATACTATTATACTTCAGCAACCTGGTGCAGCTCTCTCTCACACACATAGACTCACAAATACTGCCATAGTGGATGTACGGGACTACTCTGTGTCCCCAGAGGTCCAGGACTCAGAGGAGCAGAGAGTCCTGTCACATTGTGACCAACTCATTGGCCTCAAGCTGTTGAACCACACACACTCACATACAGATACACACTCTGTAGGAGATGGAATTGTAGAGAGAGCTAAGTTGCCATGGTGACAGGGAGTGATGTCACAGCACTTACCTGAAAAAAGGACAGCAGGAATGTTGTTTATTCTCTCAAGACATCCGTTTGCACACCTCTGGGTCTCATGACAGTAAGAAACTGCAAAGTGCCAGATATTTCTACATTTTGCATTCAACTCACTTTGCACTATGTCTGCTGTGGTGCCGATAGGACCGCTTGTAAGGCTCCAGCAATCGGACTCAATGCTGGGAAAATTATTCCAGTTGTGGCCCTTGAGATGTGTAATGCTACTGAGGCTAAACAAAGGGGTCCAGTCCAAATTTAGCCTCATAATGTATTCAAGCACACACAGATATAGACAAAATAGTTTCACTCAACAACAATAAGGAGTATCCCAGTGAGGAACTGAGGCCGGATCACAGCATGGTGTCACCCGTGGGCGAGAAAAGCAACACTCAGTTACAGACATATACACATGCAGAGACATAAAACTACAAAAGCGTACACTACACAAGCATACACATACTGGCATTTGGATAGCTTTGGCACATTGAGAGCACAGTAAAGACCAGCAGTAGGCTCTTTGCTACACTGAGCATCTCACTGGTCAGTCTCTCACACAGAGGCAGAGTGTTGACTTGGAAAGAATGAACAAGAGGAAGAATGAAATACAGAGGAAGCAAGACAGAGATGAGTGAGTGTCTGGTTGTATGTATGCCTGTTAGTGTTTCCATGATGGTGCGGAGAGAGACAATGGCAGCTGATAGCCAGTATTTGCGCTGCCAAACCCAATAGGCAGACAACTGTAATTGCCTGCCTAATATGAGCTGTGGAGAGGCCAGGTGTAATGATGGCAATTCTGTGAATACACCTCTCCTCCACTTGCTAATGGCTGCTTGCTGCTCCCTTCCTACCCTGCTGCTGTCAATTCACCATTTCACTGTTTGGACCCAAGGAAACATTTGGAAAAGTGGAGGAAAATATTCTGCAGAAAGAAATGTGTCAGCTCTTGACACCTGGCTGCCTCAGTCAATACATTGTGTGAATACCAATCAGCAAATGTATGAAAATGAAATGAGTGTCCGCTGTTATTGTCTCTGCAGGGATAATTTTTGCTGCTCCTCTCATGCCAAACAGTATTGCCAAGACTTGTCTATAAATGACCAGTCTTGATTGTTCCAGTGCTAATGACACCAGTATACCTGACTTTCACTAAAAGTTGGATTAACTGATGAGCAGCTGTTTGTGTCTGAAAAGGCAGCTAAATGTTTTTCATCTGTTGTCGTATGATGCAATGATTAATCAGTTCAGAATTTTCCATTTACAGTAGAATTGGTTTTGTTACAGTCATTTTTTTAAATGAATTATTACTACCTAAAGTTCTACAGTGTGTTTTAGTGTCTTTAAGCTCATTGTTTTGGTTTCATTGCGCCCATCTCTACTTTCGTAGTTCATAACACTTATCAGTGTTGTTTCCAGATGCAGCCAGCAGCTGTTCCCAGTGAAACAGATCTGATCATCTCACTGTACGCTACCTGATTAGCACATTACGGTAAAATCAGGTGAACAGAGTAAAGCATTTAACATCTAAAGAGACAGATATTGTTCTCAAGAGTTGGTAGAGAACCTGACAGAGCTAAAAGGAGAATGGAATTTGGATTTACATTCAACAAGTGGCCAGAAACAGGACTCTAAAATTGCTCTGTATCTGCTGGTTGTGTTAATAAGTAACTGTTAAGCAATAATAAGTTTGCCATGTCAACGTAGAAGGAGTTTGTCAGTGTTTAGAGGTTGTTCTCCAAAAACAGTTCAATTAGAGAAGATCATGTTTTGCATTTACAACATTCATGTTTCCAAAGTTGCTGTTGGTGTACAAGTTATTGTTTCTTTTTTTTAAAGCGACTACTATTTGTGATTTAGCACAACTTTACAGAAAGAGCTGCATTTTGAGCATGCTTTATGTCTACCAGCTCACCAAAGATCCACTTGCTGTTTTATTTGCTATAGTCCAAGGATTGTAAACTGGTTTGTACTGACCCTTTTGAGTCACTTGACAGACAAGAAGAATAACCAATAGTTATAGCATTTAAGGCAAGGCAAGGCAAGGTTATTTGTATAGCACATTTCCGCAACTAGGCAACTCAAAGTGCTTTACATACCATGCAAAATGAGAACATAAAAAGTAATTTAAACATACAATGTTTAAAAATGAATGAGAAATAATTGAAATG
>JANJYQ010011301.1:1284-12006 GCA_024605255.1 Rastrelliger kanagurta | reverse complement strand
GGTAAAAAGCTGCTGAGAGTGATGGTTATGATGCAAGTATTGTTGGATGATAAGAATTATGAAAGAAGAAGATATGAAATTATGAANGGTAAAAAGCTGCTGAGAGTGATGGTTATGATGCAAGTATTGTTGGATGATAAGAATTATGAATGTTTAAATGATGATGATGGCGGAAATCATCCTTAAAAATTGGATTGGGATGTGGAAGTGATGAAAATGTCATGTGATGAAAAAGTGATGATCATTATGAATATAATGCTGATGCTTCTGATAGCAATGCTGGCAATGATGATGATATGATATCTAAGAAGGGAAATGCAATATACTTGCATAGGCAGATGTTGAATGTTAGACATTTTTTTATGTTAAAAACATTATGCCCTTGCAATCTTGGTTTGAAAATAGCCAGATAAATACAAAGCGAGTGCGTACTAGAACACTTGCAAACAAGAGAGATATAAAAAGAAGTAGCTGCAAGCAAAAGGACTGAACCAGAGGAAGATCATTTACAGGTAGAGGCTGACATTTAAGAAATTGCACTTATTCAATTTCTTGCTGAGATTCAGATGAGGAAATCAATACCGCTGTTATTTCTGTCCATTAAATATGAATCTACAGCTAGGAGACACTTAGCTTAGTGTAAATACTGGAAACAGGGCAAAATTGCAAGCTAACAGTTAGCTCACTCTGAAGGTAAAGATATTAGCCTGCAGTACTGGCAACTCTAAAGCTTAGGTTATATCTTATTATTTCCGTTTTTATACTAATCAATATATACTGTACATTAAAAGTTGTGGTTTAAAAGAGAGTTTTGTTTTGGGCTGTTTCTTGATTAATTGAATGATTTTCTTGACTCCACCTTCAACATGAGCTAATCAGGCTTGCTGTTCACAGTCTTTATGTTATGCCAAGCTAACCATTTGCTGATTGTAGCTTTATATTTAACTGGCAGACATGAGAGTGGTATTGATCGTCTTGTGGAACTCTTAGCAAGAAAGAGAATGAAGTGTATTTACAAAAATGGTGAGTTATTCCTTAATTAGCTGATTGTTTTTAGTGTAACTATTCATTAAGTAGAGGGGAAACAACCAGAAAACACAGATTAATGCTACTTAAGAGACATTCATTCTGGGATTTTCAGTCTCCATTTCGACTTTTGCTTGTCACTTTTAGATTTAAAAAGTTAAGTTAAACATAAAATATAAAGTATGATGACTCTGTTTTGTTTCCTTATGTGTGATAATTAGGTCATGATCACTGTTATCATCTGGTGTCAGACCACCTTTGCCAATTGATTTTTACAGATGGTAGAAACACAAACAGAAAAGCATAATAAACATGTTTATTCTGTAGTTTACTTCCTGGGTTTAGTTCTTGTCTCCCCTTAGTACTTGGATCTGTTTTGAACAGGACCATCATTGATAATTGTCGTTGATCGTTTTTGGTGCATTTGCTTGTCAGCTCTTCGTTGCATTGTTCAGTGTTTGCCATTGCTTGATTACATTTAACTTTCCTCACTGCTACCTGCCATGATGGTTTTACTTCAAATACGTGCTCAAACTGTCCAGTCCCAGCCATAAGCCATCGCTGCTGCTAATATCCGCATGGTCCTCTCATGCAAGCTCTGTACTGTTTGTGGCTGAGACTTTGCTTCATTGCCATTGCAACTTGGATGCTCATTCGCTTCCCCCATACCTTCCACGCCACTTCTATTCCCCAGTCGACCATTTCCTCTTACCCCGCCTGCTGACTTTCTAGAGCCCCATATCAGTCCCTCCTCTGTTTTTCTCTTTCTTAGTTCCCCCCAACCTGACAGTCCCTCGGGGCAAGTCCCCTCTGGTGGCCCGCGAGGGTGACACAGTGGAGCTGGAGTGCCTTGTTTCAGGGAAGCCTAAGCCCATCATCCTCTGGTCGCGAGCGGATAAGGAAGCACCTATGCCCGATGGCAGCATGCAGATGGAGAGCTACGATGGTGTGCTGCGTATAGTTAATGTGTCCAGAGAGATGACAGGCTCGTACCGCTGCCAGACAAGTCAGTATAATGGGTTCAACGTAAAGCCCCGAGAGGCCGTGGTGGAGCTAATCGTACAATGTGAGTAGACTGTTTTTTGTCTCTTTATGAGTGTATATATCTGTGCATATATGTATGTTGCAATCTTTTAACTTGTAGCAGTTATATGTATATGTGTGTATTCATGAATTGTCCCTCATTTATCTGATCATTTTATTTTTTATGCTGTGTAATTAATCTTGAACGTGAACACTTTCTCTTGTTCCACACTCATCCAATTTCCTTCTGAAAGCGATACAATTAGTATGATCCCCTGGTAACCTCTGTCAGGTGTGAGAAGAAACAGCTCTGGCTTCACTTCTTACACACAACGTTATCTGCTGTGTGAACTGTGCACGGCTATTAACAGAGGCAGAAAACACTGATATCCACACGTTAGGTCTATCTGCTGTTTTTATTTCTGGGTATACACGTCAAAGAAGGCCCAAAGACTGTGTGCCATATCCCCAGGCCTTAGACCTCCCGTCACTGCTGCTCATTGATAAACCCTTCCCCTACTTAAGATGTGACATTCAAAGATGGCTTAACGGCTAATTAGCGAGCAGCTAATTTATTCCCACTAGTATTCATTTTGTATTCATTTATGGAGATTTGAATGGAATATTTCAAATGAACATCGGGATTCAAAGCGGTGTCAGTCATTCGAGGGCTGGGGATCCTTTTCTCCTGCAAAAGAGAACGGAAGAAGGATAGGAAGGAAATGAAAGCGATCCGTGTAGGGTGCTTACCATTCTCTGGCAAGTGATTACAGGAAATAGAAAACTGATTCCCTTAGCCACAGGCTCATTGTTTTTCTCATGGCCTACTTAGTTAATCCATACATTCTTCCATCTCAATTTACCCTAATCTACACCGAACCTGTGCAGCTGCATGTCACCCTTAAAATACTGTGAAATGCATTGCAATTAACATGCTCGACGCTGACTGCCACTTTTAAGTATCCCTCCCCATGGTGAATCTCATTTCAAGTGGATTTGCCAAACATAATACTGCAGAAAAATATCCAACAACTTCAAAAGCCAATAAAGTGTGAGCAGTAAAACAGAGTTATGACGGCAGCACAACCATGGTTTTGATTCAAGATGAACTTGACACACCCACTACCAATATTTTGATTGAAGAGGAACAAGAGCAGCCCCCGTTCAGTTCTCGACAAGGATTAGCACATCATACTGCCCTCATTTATTTGAGTTTTATATTGTACTCTTTGCTATGGCATTCACGTTTCTGCTTAGCTGTTACTCACTGTGCTGTGCTAAGAAAATTAATTAAGTTTTGATGTGCTTTGAAGAAGACTGTGTTGAATTTTTGGCTGAATTGATTATGATTATGCAGTGATGACAGCCCATATCAAAGGTTAGTGGCTTTGCTACGCACCATCGCTGACACCAAAAAGTAAACAAAGGATTTAGACTCCAAGATGCCCTTCATTAATTAGCAACACTCAGTGAATCTGCTGCTCATATGAGGAGGTTGTGGTATGTTAGAAACAAATAGTTTAGTACAAAATTAAAATAACAGCCAAAGAAGACATTTCAAACTGCTGTTCATACTGCACCTGCATGTTGAACATCTATCCATGACCCATATTTTAACAACACTATTCATATTAAAATACAGTCCGTGAAATAATAACATGCATTTAAACACTACCTCTGCTTCAGTTATTTAAGATGAGATGAAGAATAGATGCTGCTGCTCCCCAGTAGTGAGCATTTTACTGCCACAAGCAGCAATAGGTCACAATGATCGTGCATCCCTTTGGAAAGCAGCAGGAGCACAAACTGTACTCTGTGCACCATTTGTCTCAGGGCAGCATGATTAGAGCAGGGAAAAAAACTAATAAGCATTACTGTCCAGGAGTTTTTGAGTCAACAGATACAATTACTCAGCATTTATTAAAATATTCAATTTTTTCCTTTACTGCATTTTCAGCAATACAACGTACTGCAACTTCATCTGCAAATCAGTGAAAAAAAAGATGACACATTTAAAAACCGGCTCTACTCACAATAAAAGTCTTTTGGATTGCATTGAGAGTTGTACTTCTCATGAAATATTAAGAGCACAAAATCCCAAAAATAGTTTATTTAAGACAAGAAAAACTGTGAATGAGTACTAAAAATTATTCAATTCAACAAAAGAAATGGAAATTATTTCATGTTTTACATGAAACACTGTTGTTTTTAATTTAATTAATTTTTTGTGTTTTTTTTTGTTAATGCACAATTAGGTTATCATGGTGATTGGCAAATAGGATCACTAAACTAGACTAATGTTCACTTGGTGTGGTTATGGGGCTGCCAGAGATGATCTGAAGCATGTCCTGTGCCAGACACCTGACCAAAGTGAGTCACCTGTGAATTCTTCACTGCTACCTTTTCACAAAATTTTCCTGGCTATATGAAGTGTGAAGTTCATTTGTTAGTGTACAAAAACGGTGATCTGGATCAATCTGAAAATTGAATCACTTGTTCCTGGTTTCCTGAAAATTTCATCAGAATCTGCCTATAACTTTTTGAGTTATGTTGCTAACAGACGGAGGTAATGACAAATACAAAATTTATCAGAAATGAGTTTTAGGACAGTGCCTGCTGAAGAGCATCCTGCTTGAAGACACTGAGCTTATAAAACACTGCCAGGACGTGGGTGGCTCTTTTCAAAGCTGATCTAGAGTTATCCTAAAGATGAGAGAGCAGATAAGATGAAACAAATAAGAATAAAAAGAATGTGTAAAAGAAAAGTAAAACTGTTTCACTTTAAAGAGTACAGAATGAGCAAGTATTCCATTTTTAGCATCACAGACAAGGAGACGAGGTGCAGTAACTCTGTGAACTCTGTGGCCTTACCAGCCACTAATACTTAAAAGCAAAAGCCCAGATTTTACAATAATTACAATGATGTGACTGTTTCAGTTCCATCAAAAATATATTGTAAAAGCTGCAACAAACAAACTTAACTCTAACAAGATGTAAGAAAGGTGTTATTCTTATGGTCATGTACCACCTTGTCTAGAGTGGTGATACACTTCCACTGGTGCTCCTGAGCAGGATTTCTCTCCCCTGACATCCAACTAGGAGAGGTCTCCTATCACACCCTGCTGCTCTTCTCCCCCTGTCCCTGTGACAGTGAACAGGGGTCACTCACAGGGAGTGACTTTTCTTAGTGACACTCAGTAGAAAAAGACATGCCTCAAGAGGGGAAAGGGGGGGGGTGGACCTCAGGTGAAAGACACATGCCATTAAATGTGTCCTCTCTCTCAGCGAGATTTGCCTTGGCATGTGGTTGCATCATGGGATGACACACACAGTACAAGACACGCAGTGAAAGCACATCAGTGCCCCAGATAATTCTGTCCTTCCTTTCAACATTACTCTATTTATTCTGTCATTCTGAGAATACAATTATTTCTCATTATGTGGTATTATTTTAATAGAACACCACAATTCTTGATGTGGTACAACACTTTCATCTGTTTGCCATCTTCAAAGCGGAACACATAATAACTATGTTCACATGTAAACACAAAATTCTATTATTATTCCAAATTTGATGTGGGTCATGTAAACAACATATCATTTGGATATTCTGAATTAGAACTTATTTAGCACAGGCTGGATGTAGCATTTTAGGATTAAGACACGTGGGATATGCAAACATCATTTGAGTTACATGACCCTTTTTGGATGTGTATGTGAGGTTAGGTTACTGGACTTTGTGACACGCCCTTTTTATGTTCTATGTATTGTAACCGAACTGACTTGCTAATAGTTTGCAAGGCTCACATTTCTAATTGGTTGGAGAAACACATCTACTTCTAAACATTTCTGAATGACTTTGATATCAGCAGTTTTGTGTGCAAATGTTGCAGTCCTGACATTTTGAAGGTGGTTTAACAAATGCATAATATTTTCTGCATGTAAACCCAGTCGATTAAAAGAATATTACTAAGGCTTTGGTATTAATAAATCAATCTCCCATGTTCTAGCTTCAGAGCCAGTTCTGCTTGTCAGACTTTTGGTACTTTTTAATGGCATCAAAGACAAAGTTTAAACCACACANAACGCATGCTGTCAACTGATTAATTTGCCAAATGCATAAACCTTTGCTCTTTCTCAGCATGAGAATTCATTTTATTAACACAATCCAGCCCAACTTTTGTTGTTTGCTCCATATGCCTGTCGGTATGCCCCCCCTTCTTTCTTGGACTGTCTCATGGTGTGTAAGCACAAGCCAATCCCTCTGAGATGCTTTTCTCGCCTGCATTTCCAGGTCCCTGCGTGAGCCACCCGCCTTTGGTGGTGAGCCATGTGCAAAGCCGCGTTTAGTAACTTGATCAAGGGACCGAGGTACAGTCCTCTGAAGCAAAGAGCATTAGAGGCGTGAAGGAACGACTCTGGCAAGTCAACAGCTTTGATATGTAAAAACCTGCATCTGTTGGCTGGCAGAGGCAACGCCAGGAGGAGAGGTAGAGGGAATGGAAGACGCCTGCCTTTAGAGTCGTCGCTCTAATAGAATTGCAAACGCCAAATCCCAAGCTGTGACACCCTAATGTTCTTAGTCAAACTGACTTGGCATGGTCCAGGGGCTTGAGAGAGCGGGTGAAGAAGCAGAGAGAAAGAGAGAGAAGAAGGAGGTATAGAGTGGTCTCCTGTCCTAGATACCACTGTCTGTCAGATTGAAAGTTATCAAGCTCTACTTCGGCCCAGATGCACAGGAATCTTTTATCTGGACTTCCCTTCTGTTCCTCTTCACATCGTCCGTGACACCTGCCTGATGCAACTGCACAATTGTCCCCCTTAGTGAGCGCCCTACCATCTGACGTACATCAAAAAGACATAGCAGGATAAAGAGCTACTGTCTGGGTAAAAGTAATGAGCAGAATTACACGATTATTGTTTTTAATTAATTTTCCTTTCTGCATCAAGAAGGCCTGCAATGCTGGCCCCTGAGGCCCACTCTAATGGGAATCATATTAAAGCGATTCACATTAGCCTCATGCCAGCAAATTAATCTTTTGCATTACAGCAGGGCTCACACACCGCATTTGGGGATGAAATTTTAATAACCTTTTTTTTTCTGGAACAATATTGAATTGATCAGCCGCATCAAATCCACACCAGAAAAGGTCAGCGAATATGTAGGTTGTAAACAGAAGCCTGCACACGGCTTAGACAGAATAATTCATAACTTGGTCAATGACTGAGCTAAACCTATTAACGGATTACCAGGCCACTCCTCACACTGAAGAGTCTACATTGATTATCATTAATTGTATATTAAAGTTCATAAATTATCACAAAGTTTAATAACAATATGGTGAATCAGATGGTGCTTAAGTTCATTGTTTGATTGCAGCGACTGTAGCGTGAGGGAAGGAGGGCGCGCTGATGCGGAGCAGCGTTCCCCTACATTATTCAACACAGGGACTCATTATAAATCAGTTAAATCAGGGCTTTCATTTCATATTCTGTATATATCTGTTTGACTTCCTAATGAATGCTATTTCCTCCATCAAGACTTGATATTGAAGCATGTTATGCTACAAAGGTTATTTTCCCACAAGAATGCTTTTGCTTCCAAAGTCAAGGCCTTTCTTTTTTCATATACTTGCACATACAGCTGCAGAAGGCACAGTCAAGGTGAAAAACATGGCATATAGCTGAATGGAGCATCAGTATGTCACATGTTATTTCAACATGTATCAGCATGCAATACAGAAATGCATCAAAGTTAAACCAGTCATCCAGTGAGCCATGAGAGAAAATATTCTGCAGCTCTTAGGGAGAAAAAGAATGAGAGATAAACAAGAAGGAGAAAACAAATTTCTGTTTGAAGTATTTCTCCAACCGTATAGAAGGAATCAGACACACATATTTTATGTGCACATGCACCTACTGTACACACTGTTGTGAGCTTGCCCAAAGGACTTGCATGTCCTTCTCTTGATGCACTCACCCGAAGCACACAGAAGAAAAATGAAACCCATTCTGACTGAAGCTAAAAGTTTATTGTAAGCCAGTCAAGCGCTGTTTTAGAAATCCAGGTGCATACATGCTTAAAAATTCAACTCCCACACACACACACACACACACACACACACACACACACACCATACACAAACATACACACATGCATATTTCCCCCAAGCAGACCAGTGTCTTTGTTCTGTCCTCCTCCCTGTAGATGGCAGTCTATATGGGCCATGGGGAAAAGGCCTCCATGCTCCTAAATGTTGTTTTTCTCCACATTACTGTCAAGGTATCCACCGGTGACTGATGATGGATTACATCGTAGCCAGAGCTCAGGGTTTTCCCTCAGCCTGTGACTTACAGCAGCTCCAAGCCCTCACCGCCCTTCCTGCTACACTAACCATGGCGAGCACTGCTCAGGGAATATCACACAGGACCTTTTCGCTCCTTTTGCCTCATGTTCACTGGGCAACTGTTTCACAGGAGATGCATTGGGGGGCAGGAAGATGAGGCATGTGCCCTTGTTTAAAGGATGTTTTGGTTATATAAGAGATTTTTTTCATTTGTCTTACTGTGTGAATGGAAATGCACTTACTGCAATTTGGTCTAGTGCCACTCAGGGAGGCTGTGGAGCTGGGCTGTGATTCACCGCTGCACACAAACCTACAATTTTAATGTGATAAGTACAGATTCAGACCCTTCTTTTGGAGTCAGAGATAAGCCATTGGGTTTGGGTAAAAGCCCAGGCATGGCTCATTTGAAGGAGGAACTGATTGCTGTTTCATTTAGCGGAGATGAAAGCCACTTTACTCTCCACAGCAAAGTGGTTTTCATCCTTGAGCAGTGTCAGGTGAAGCAGGAAAACTTTTTTTTTCTCTTTCCTTTAAGTCCAAAGCTTTTGTAAGATTTGTGTTTACTTTTTCTGTCATTCCATGTGTCATGATTCATTACCTTTCAGATTTCAGCCAGTCATTATCCAATCTAAAGATGTGTAATTGACCGTAATGGCTGCTGAGTGAATTCCATGCTTTTTGTGTGTTGTGTGATGATTAGCAATTCGGACAAGAAAATCCTCTTTAGACTGCTATATATTGATGAATTATTTTGCATGCAACGTAATGTTTACAGTCCGTGTTTGCCTGCACACCTCTGTGACCTACCCTGCTGTTTTGCCTGGTGTACAACTGAAAAACAAAAATGAAAGTCAAAACAAAAAAACTCTAAAAACAAAATTTGTTTGACTTTTCAAATAATCTGTTCCATTTTTCAAAAAATGGCTGATTAAGGTTTAAGATACTGACATTAATAGTATTATCAAATGATAGGCTGTAAATTTTAATTAACAGTTCATTTAATTGCATATCCTATGAAGTTCAGAAGGCTCCATAATTAGATTGTATTACTGTGTGTGAAAAATGTAGATGATTATGTTGCAGATTACAATTTCAATCAGGTATTCAGTGATCTGTAACAGATTACATTTTAAAAGTAACATCCACAGGCTTGGCTATGGCATCTCTCTTTTGCTTTCCCTTGCCAGGAATTATGCTAATTTCAGGCAATCAAGGGGCTCTGTGTCATTCTGTCTCTTGTCCTCAGCATTCGCTGTTGTTTTTTAAGCTCCGCCTTGACTTTTGTCAAGCATCTGTACTAGCATGTCAAGAGAAGAGATGCTTAAGATGGAAATTATTCATAACTGTGTCAATGCTTGCATACGCAAGCACACATTTTGTCCTGAAAAAAACCAACACAGGCATTTTGTCATGATGTGCNGAGAAGAGATGCTTAAGATGGAAATTATTCATAACTGTGTCAATGCTTGCATACGCAAGCACATATTTTGTCCTGGAAAAAACCAACACAGGCATTTTGTCATGATGTGAATAATCTAAATGCAGGATTTTTTTTTTTCAGTCACACATATTACATGTTCTAGAGACAGCATTCGTTGGGGTGGCATTGATGTCATATTCAGTCCCATATTTTGCTNCTGAGATGACTGGCTGGATAATAATTCATAATTCATTCAGGTTGTCGGTGGAAAGAGGTGAAGTCTGTCTTGTACTCAAATAAGATAGTGATTTTCCATTCTCAAAGCTTGAGGTGTACTTCATCATCCTATTTCGAATTTTCCATGAAGTTGGACTGATTTTGCTGCAAACATTGTTCTATGTTATTTTCTCTGTAAAATTGATCTTCCTGGACCCATTGGCGCTCTCCATGATTGTTTTCACTCATCATTTTTCATTTATCACTGAGGTGTATTGACTTTGCGGTGCCGNCTGAGATGACTGGCTGGATAATAATTCATAATTCATTCAGGTTGTCGGTGGAAAGAGGTGAAGGCTGTCTTGTACTCAAATAAGATAGTGATTTTCCATTCTCAAAGCTTGAGGTGTACTTCATCATCCTATTTCGAATTTTCCATGAAGTTGGACTGATTTTGCTCCAAACATTGTTCTATGTTATTTTCTCTGTAAAATTGATCTTCCTGGACCCATTGGCGCTCTCCATGATTGTTTTCACTCATCATTTTTCATTTATCACTGAGGTGTATTGACTTTGCGGTGCCAATGGTTTTAAGTTTGCTTGCAGTGTACTTAAATCTCACCTCTCTCTCTCACTCTCTCTCAACACTTCCCACTCATGTTTCAATATTAGACTGCTCTAACATATGTT
>JANJYQ010011243.1:10860-21178 GCA_024605255.1 Rastrelliger kanagurta | reverse complement strand
TTTTTTTTTTTGGAAACAGCAGAATAACAAACTGATCGATTTTCTGCAACCGTTTGTTTTCAATAACTCTTGAAACATGTAGCAGTTTTTTTAGTTTTTATATTCTATTTAATGTTGCAGAAGTCCTTTGAAGTTCTGTGCTGCATTAACACACATAAACCAAATGATATAAACTTGCATAACTCTGATTGTAGTGCTGACACTGGACCACCCTCCTGTAGGGAAGCTACAGGTATTTACTGACTGTCCAGACAACTGCTCAACTGATGATTTATTTATTTACTTTATCACATGAACAATAGACAATACAAGAGCCCTGGCTTTGACTGACAAAGGAATAAATTCAGCATGTGGCGCTTTGGGGTTTTCCAATTGACTTTACAATCCTTGGCCACTTTCACTGACAAGCAGCTTTTAGTTATTATTCGGCGTTATCGTTCTCATGCAACATGCTTTAACTTTCCTTCACTGTTGCTGCTATAACAATTCATGTTTCTGAGCCAAATCAATAACAATGCCAAGGTGTTAAATGTGAATATCCTTTTTAGGAAGTAGGTGTGTCATCACTGGTTTTGTAAGCAGTGATGGGCTATATGAAAATGCATAGCAGATAGTCAAGTTAAGTGCTGTTTTAAATATTGTTATCTTGAGCTGCCACATGCTGACTGGAGTGATGTTTGCTTCATCAGGTATTCATAAACTCAATCTTATGGTTAAAGCCAGTATGTGAGCCGATTCTGGCTTAAAATAACTGCTGTGTTGCAACCCTTAATATTAAAGGGCAAATTAAAGGCGCCCCTGCCCTTGCTGAACTTGTTCCTTTCATGGGAAGATAAACCAGATGTTTCACTGTGAGGATCACAAGCGATGCCTCATGCGGTTTTGCGATTTATTGACTGTGTACTCCAGGTTATTTTTTCAAGCCTGTCCGCTCTACAGTTTGTTTGGCTGTTACTATGACGTCAACTCGGAAAGCCCCCCCCCCCCCTCTCATCTTCCTCCTCCTCGTTTCCCTCCACATTAGGAGGTGGACGTCTCCTTCATTCCCTCCCATGCTTACTTTCACTGTCTCCCTTTCCTCCTTTTAGTCCAGGCACATTCCTCCCTAAGGGCTTTTGGTCCCTCCGTTGACACTTTGATTGTTTGCCATGAAATATCGAGGTGGAGTCAACTTTCCCTCTGAACCTCAGTTGCAGAGCCTCCAGGGTGCAGATCTGCAGATAAATGAGCAAGGAAGCACCCTCCTTGCAGGAGCCCACATTTGCTCTCCATTTGGCTTCTCAGAGAGACGCAAAGAGGAATCCTTGTCTCAGCAGCATAAACTTCAATCTCACCTAAAGCCAAACTCTCAGTCTCTCACTTATTGGCAGTCAAATATGTTTTCACTGTTTGCTTAATATACTGTAAAGCTGCGGTGAGCTCTGTCTCTGCTTCTACTTGTGGTTGTGCAGAGGCCAGTCAAGGGTCTTAGGAAGACTGATTATGGCCAAACCAAGCTGTTACTGGCCCAAGACTTCATACTGAAACTGCACACTCGCCCAAATTATGGACAAAAGTACTGCACCACTGTACCGCAAATTACTGCCTCCCTCTGCCTGTCTTCAGATAACATCCAGCGCTCAGCCAAACTCTTTGACACTGAAAGATGTTTCCTTTAAAGCCCAACTCATTTAGTAATATTCTGTTATAAATATTCATTGTTCAGTTCTACTTAAAACAGCATCTATAACTTTTTGATGCATTTTTTAAATCAAGTTGTGTACACTCATTTACTTTTTGTCTCCCTTTAGATCACTGTCCTTTCCTCCCTCAACCTGCATCATGCTGCGGCCAGTTATCATCCACTGTTTGTTGTCCACCTTGCTGTGCATGTGGGCACTGTGCGATGCCCAATCAGACTCTAGCAACTCTGTGTTCCAGCTGCGTTTGGCTGGGGATAAGCGGAAACACTTTGAGGGTCGGCTAGAAGTTTTCTACAATGGGGAGTGGGGGACAGTGTGTGATGATGACTTCTCCATCTACGCTGCTCAAGTGGTGTGCAGAGAACTTGGTTTTGTAGATGCAGAGTCCTGGACCCCATCAGCCAAGTACGGACAAGGACAAGGTAAGAAGTGCCCTTATGTCAGTGCTAACTCAAAATTATGATATTCAGTTGTGGATGAACTGAGGTGAAATTTCAGGAGGTGTTACTATTAGCAAACCACAAGACAGCCAACCACACACATTCAAAGTCGTATACCTTTGCCTGCAGTTTCATATGTTCCATGGAAACCCTGCAGTGAGGTACATGTTTTCCCCTGCCTGACTGCTAATACCCTCAGGCACTGGTTTCCCCATTATAGGAGAACTGAGACACACCAATCAGCTCTGAGGATGAGGAAAGATGGAAACACAGGGTGTGTAAACCAGTCACACACAGACATAATCTCATGCCCTCTCTCTTTGTTTCGTAAGAATTCCTGCATCACTGTAAATACACTGAGGAGATTCCCAACTCTGTAAATAGCTATAATGCTATAGCTAGTGCTGCTCGTGGTAAATGTGCTTTGGTAGCTGTTAATTAACTCAGTGTTAAAGATACATTTTGCTCTGGGGTCAGCCAAAACCAGCCAACCCACTTCAAAAGAGGAATAATTAACTTGATTATTTTGCTTCTTAAAGTACCAAACATATTTTAGCAACTTTGAGAATCACGTTCATGGCACATATAATGTTTCATGCAGACTATTTTACATTTTCACCACCTTTCAAATATGGTTTTGGTGCATAAAGATGGTGGCCTTTTTGATTAAATTATAGCAGTCATTCCTACCCTTCCTCCCTTGTGGTGCCTTTAAACAAACCAATATCTCAGTAATTTAAGGAAAGTAAGATGAAATTAGAGGAATGTCTTAAAACGGTTGACAGGTTGTTCAGATTTCCTATCCTGTTAATCTTATGAATTCTCAAATTTAACTTATGACTCTTTGCAGTGGTCCTGACCAGGGCTGCAATAAAGGCTTATATTCATTATCAAATAATCTCTCAATCAACTTAATGGTGAACAATCTGTGGCCCAAAGCTATTGAATTTACTATCACAGATGAGCAGAGTTCTTAACAAATGACNTTTAACTTATGACTCTTTGCAGTGGTCCTGACCAGGGCTGCAATAAAGGCTTATATTCATTATTAAATAATCTCTCAATCAACTTAATGGTGAACAATCTGTGGCCCAAAGCTATTGAATTTACTATCACAGATGAGCAGAGTTCTTAACAAATGATTGGAGAGGAGTATATTGGAGATCCAGAAGAGTTGTGCATACGTGTGTGAATGGAAACTAGTGTTCTTGTTGCTGATGGAGACACATGGCTATAAAAATGATCAAGAGCATTTTCCATTTCCCATAACGATTACTTATTCACTGGTGAAAGAAACCACCAGCTGTTTTAATTGAAGACAAAACTACATAACAAGTACAAGGACATCCCATTTGGATACAGAATGTTTTTCCTGCTGGACTATCAGATCCTCAGCTGCTAATAGACAGCTATTATAGGTCATCTCGGTGAGTAAAAAAAAACAGAAAGGTTTATCCATTTTAGGATACAACGTGCAAGTGTAACAGCATCAGATCGTCTCATAGACACTGTTCTGTTCAGTTTGTTACAATTTTCAGTTAAGGCCATGTGGTTGACCGTAAGTGCCAATAAAAAAGCAATCTGAAAATTAATGGTTCCCTGTGCACTGTGCTCACTGTTCTATCCACTGCCTTGTGAAATTACATTCCCATAAGACCTGCAAATGATAGTTTTACCACAGCAATCTAGATTTATGACAATTGGCAAAACTGAATATTTGTTTAGACAAAGGTGTACAGAGACCAAACTGGTTCTTAACCTGGAAGCTCTGCTTTATTTCAGTACCATAAGACATGGCTGTTTTTATAAGAATGTTCCACAGCTAATAGCCCACTGCCAGGAGGCAGCTACGTGACCGTAGAACATGTAGTCACTTTCTTGGTATGATCAGGATGTTTCTTAGCAATGTCAGAATGACAAGCAGCCTGTTGGTGGTTTCCATGGTCACAGTTACGTGATTTTCCTCACGGCTGATTCATAACAGCCAGCTGGACAGCAGATGATCCGGTTCAGCCATGACAACATTTATTGGCCAGGTTTTGGCTGAAAGAATGCATCAGGTTATGTAGGAGACCAAAAACATCTCCACGTGAGTAGGTTTACTGTCTGTATGACTAGACTTCAGTGAAAATGTTGAAATAGATGTCAAAAGGGTATGACACATAGCTTATGTTATTTGTATTTTTATATGAAGATTGTGTACAGCACCAGTCAAACCTTTGGGCAGCCTATCTCACTGAAGAGACCTCTAAACCTTTGGCCAATAATGTCCACAATCTCAGTGGGCTGAAAATGTGTCTCCTCAAGCGTGTTTCCTGTGTTTTGTCTCTGAGGAACTTTCAAATGTCTTGGCTTTATATAGACATGAAGCATGGCAACAAAAAAATGTATTTTAATAAAAAGCATGACCCTTATTAATGGATCCCTTTTACCAAAATGACACAATACTCAAAATTGCTCATGTACTTTTTATGGAACCAATCAATTTTAAGTATTAAGTGTTATTTAGAATTTTGGTTGTGACTGTAAAAGAAATTGCACTTGAAGACCTAAGAATGAGTCTTAATGCAATATTTCAAAATACATGGGTGTCTGAAAATTTTTTCCACAACTGTATATATATAAACTTCACACTGGTCTATACTTCCAAAATCTCAGCATTAGTTTAACTTTAAAACCATTTTTGTCAGTTTATCCTGTGGAGACAAAGACAAAGAAAAGCAGCAAATCTACACAGCTAAGTGGCTTGACTTAAATAATGTTTGAATTTTGGGGTTGACTGTAGGTTGTGCAGGTAGATTGCAGATTAATTTTCTGGCAGTTAACTAGGCCTACTTGATTAATCTAATCAAAATATAATGCAACTATAATAAAAGTAAAACTAGTAGGTTCATGGGCCTCATCCATTCTAAATGAAATAAACAAAGCAAAAACAAACTTGTTGGGTCTGCTCAAGATAGTCTTTATCGACATATATGTGTGCTTCTATATGTTTCAGGTCGTATCTGGTTAGACAATGTCCACTGCACTGGTAGAGAAAAGAGTCTGGCTCAGTGTGAGTCCAATGGCTTTGGAGTGACTGACTGCAAACATTCAGAAGATGTTGGGGTGGTGTGCAACCAGAAGCGCATACCAGGCTTCAGATTCATCCGGACTCAGGCTAACAACGATGAGGTAGGCACAATTCAACTTGCAAACATAGGCCTATACTATACATAAAGTAAAGCATCATCCACTGAACTAAATACTAAGATCTAATGTACTGAGTATGTTTTCTGTACTGCTGCATTCAAGGGCTGTCAAATGTGGATATCCCAAAACACCTGCTCTATCATGGCATACTAGCAACAGAGAATAGCAGGCACTGAAATATGATTTTATTAAGCAGCTATTTGTTAACTCAATTTTGTGAAGTGTAATTCAAAAACTCCCAGTAGTATCTAACAGTTTTAATGAAGTCAGATGTGTTCACTGTATCCAATAACCTCAGTATATTAGAAAGCTAATGTTTGTTTTATCAGTTCATTCACTTGGCTAGCTATGTAACAGTTACACTTGGCAGTTGGTTGTAAATATATAGTTAAAAAAAACTGTGGTGCAGTTTTCATTCAGTGTAAATCTCATAATAGACTTGCGATAGATAAGTGGGAATGTGTGAACAGCTAGTGCAACTGGTTCCAGTGTTTTGTAATCTGTATGATTAAATGGATAGAACTAGCATTGAAATAATGGTTGAATAGCTACTAATTTATCATGTCTGGACAAAATAAGACAGCGTTTTTTCCATATATGTAATCTGTCATGACACTAGACAAGTGAGATAATCCACAAGTCAGCTAGAATAGCATATAAAATCTCGCTGTGCACTAAACCATTTGCACTAATGACTTTGCCAGGCTCCTATCTATGTTGGTCTACACCAGACCCCCACTCTGTAACCTTGGAGATTTTTGAGATGAGTCACACACACTCACTGCGAGGGGGAAGACCATCCTGTCTGGTTGCAGAGAACGCCTCTGTACCGGATGGAAAGTCAGTGTGGGTTTGTGAACGTGACAGGAGAAAGGGAGGGAAAGAGAGGACAGAGGCATTCCTTCAGCATGTCTGAGAACAGCTCATTAAAAGATACTGCCACAGAGGGTTTCCCTATTAAAACCAGACTGATAGAGCTTTAGCAACACTTTTTTGGCAACTTAGAACATGGTTGATGATCTAATTTTTTATGACTGCATTCATACCAGAACTTGCTTGTTCATACTAGATGTTGTAGGTTTGACTGTGTCTCCTCACAACAGCCAAAACAGTGACTGTGTTTTTTACTGGATTCAGTTAAGTCAACACGCCTGAGGAAAGCATCGCAAATCCTTGTGGATCTTTCTGATGCCTAATTCAGTAATGGGAATGGAGAAGTAGAAGAAAAAAGAAATTCAAATAGACTACTCAACCCTATAAATAATTACCTTATTTTTACAAAACGTGTATATAAGCAGCACTCATCTTGTTCCCTGTTTGTCCTGTGTATTTTAGGGTCTCTGGGGTGTTACTACAGTTTAGTACCCCACCCTGTAAATATTTCCTTGGACTGGTTGAAGCCTTTTAAGTCGCAGGGGAGAGGAATGGGAAAAGGTGTAGCTACACCTCTTTAACCATGGTTGTGCTGACGTCACCAACAGACAGCACTGTTAGTTCTCCCACTGTGTTTATCCACAGCATGAATTGACAGTTTGTGCTCAATCTGGAAAGTTAACACCCTGACCGCACGTGTGCTAGTCCAAGCAGAGGTCAGTCCTAACAAGGAGAAGCTATTATTATTAGTATTTGTGCTTCTGTAAATGCTGTCTCGACAGTAGACTCTTATTTTATGCGCTCATCTGAACCTGCACAAGAATTTGAGTCACAGAACTTGTTTTTTATGACAAATATATAGCTTACATTGTTGCTTCATACTTCATTCATTTATTTTTTTTTATGTAGGATACATCTTGAGACTATTTTACAGAATATGAGAATATGTGACCATATGACCATAGTTGCTCAGTCTGGTAAGTTCAGCTTCAACCACAAATAATAGTCTACTGCAAGCATCAGCCTATCATTAATACAGACAGAAGAACAGAAGAGTTCACTGGATTGAGTTGTTTTTATGTGTTTATTCAGCTCTATAAGATATAAAACATACAAACTAGATCATATCTTCATTATTTACACATATAGTATACAAAGTGTTGTGTTTAATGTTAAATTCCAGAAATGGTCTCTCAAAACACTGGAAAGGAATAGGCTGAAGTCTAAGTTTCTGCCCTTGTAGACTCATAAGGATCCCAATCAAAGAGGTTATTTTGGTGAAAGAAAATTAGACACTGTATTTCACTCAGCATATACAAATTATTTTAAATCCCCCTCCACTCAAAAATGTGTTTTTCTTCCTGTTCCTAACATTGGATGTTTGAGCTTCACTGTGCAGAATGATGTATGTGTACAGTTGGGACTCAAAAGCTGTTTTCACATGAATCTGTTGAAAATGGAACATTTATTTGTGTTCACTGAAGCACGAGACATCTTGATTAAACTTCTGAAAGGAAATATTTGCATATTTGCAGACTAGATATTTATGGAAGGAGTCGATTCCATTTTAAGGATTTTAATGCAGTAATTACTGTTATTGTGGGAAAAACATATGAGACACACATTATTAATCCAAGCAGAGTATTTTTTATGTCTTGAGAGATGTCTGGAAAGGATCTGAAACTAACTTTGGTGAGAGTTTTTTGTTTTCTCAAAGGGTCTTTCTCAGACAGTCCAAGATCCTGTCAAAGCTATTATTTAACCCCTGGCCTTTCCAATTACATTTTTGACTTTAATGCCGACAGTTACAGATCTGACCCCTGCAGACAAATGCTATATCTCTTGCCATTACAACCTTTGTCAGCTAGTCATGCAACATTCCTAACTCAGCAATAAAGCATAGCATTCCTGTGTGACCGAACTGCTGTCATCAATAACATTTATAATTTTAAAAGGCAGCATCTAATGCCCCACACTCTTGCCACAGCCATCCCTGGGATTTATTTATAAGATGCTTACACAATTTTGCTTTCATGTCTTTATTTCTTTTATTTCTCTGTCTAATCCAGTCCAGTTGTTTTACTTCTTAGCACGTGTTTGTGTCTTGAAGAGGTAGGAAATTATGACAGAAAAGATCTTTCAGTCAGCAGGAGAGATTACGTCTTGTCAACACAACCAAACTCTGATATGGCTGGAAACTTTGTTTATCATCTATTATTGCGGATGTTTTAACCAATTCAGCTGTGTTTGATTGTTGCTCACGTGTGAATGGCACACACTGCACGTGACATCAACGGCCATTAGATCTTAAATTAGACGATTCCTGTTTTTTCTGCTTCCACTCGATTTCCAGATGTGTATGAGAGGAATGTGTTATTTAAAGATGATTATAGCTGCATGCTTAAGTTAGATCTGAGTTACCCCAGTATGTTATTTGTTCTCCAGAATATTTGCATTGCTGCATACTTACGTAATCCTTACATAATGCTTTGTGCAGTGCTGAAGAAGTCTTTCTAGAGGGGGATCTAGCTTGTATAATGTTAAATTGTAAAAAACAAATAAAGAAAAAAACCACTCACTACCTCATGCAGAACTTCATATATCATTTTAAACGTCTTGCTGGAGGGTTGAGGAAAAAGTGAACAGCAAAAGCAGCTGCGGTTGTCCCACTAGACCCTGTAGTGTGTTTACCCCAACAAAACACTTACATCTAGAATCAACACAAAGATGTCTGAAGCCAGTTGTAATAACACAAAGCTGCATTTAAAAGCTTTTCGAATCTTTACACATCTAAACAGGGCAAAGGTTGCACTACTCCATCAGGCGCAACAGTGTCTGCTTACAAGAATTTCAGTTCCTCACATTCTCTGCTACACAACAAAAGGAAACCCGAGCCAAAGTTGGATTTGCTTCCAACACGATGTATGCAAGAGGCTTGAGAGGAGTAGAGTGATCGAGGGGAGAAAAGGTTGATGGGTGTCAGGAGGCTGAAGCCAGTTTTCTTCCGTATGGATAGCGTAGCAGACAAATCCACCACATGTTCAACAGCTGTGTCCCACAGTGGCCTCAGTTATCCTTTAGACTGTACAAAGTCCAGACTTTTATTATTTAAACCCGTTCTTTATGATTTATCATTCACACATTGTATTAACTCATTACATGTCAGTCATTGTATAATGCACAAACAGTAATTTCAGATATTACTATTCAAATGTAAGATGATGTTCATGATGTACTTAAAATATTATCCCAGAGAGAAATGTTAACATAATGTAGTAAACATTCAAATTTCATACGCAAATGAAAAATTGTTTTTTTAGAAGTTGCATAAGTTGAATCCCAAACTTGGCGTTGTGTGGTGTTTTTGCCGTCCAATGCACACTATGTGCAGTTTAAGGAAAATGATTCGACATTATGATTTATGCAATCACTCTCTTGCCAGGACATGAATAAGAAGAATCATACTGCTCTTAAATCTGTTCTTTACATATGAAGTCAGCCAGGAGACAGATAGCTTAGCCTAATATAAAAATAACTACTACTAACTAACGTTTTGTACCTCATTTGTTCAATCTTTTTATTTTGGATAGAGCTAGGCTAGATGTTTCCCCTGTGCCCAGTCTTTATGCTAAGCTAACCATCTCCTGGCTATACTGCACCTTTAAGCTGGAACTAGAGCTTTTCATCCAGTTCTCAGCAAAAAAAAGTACATTTACTAAAATGCCTTGCTTTAACTACTGAAAATATGCAGAAATGTTTGAATGTAAACTATTCATTGGGGAAAGTGGGACTGTATATCAATCATAGGCATGGGTTTTAAAAGCTTTGCTATTTTTTTTTTTTGTTTGTTTTTTACTGTTACTCAATTCCTGGATGTGAAGTAAGCAAAAAGTGACAATTACCCACAAACATTAACTGTATAATTTTGATTAATATATAACAGATAATATGTTGTAGGTGTTTGCTGTAGTCATGTCCAGCTAACCAAGAACCAAGATTTCAAATATGAAATATTGGCCTTGTATGTTAAATTATACCTTAAGTCCGCCCGCTGAAGGGATCCTTTTCCTTTTTGCTGCCATAATGGAAGCAGCACACTCTGATAGATATTCCAGATGCAAAGTGCACAAG
>JANJYQ010011190.1:686-16496 GCA_024605255.1 Rastrelliger kanagurta | reverse complement strand
TTTTTTTATATAGATTATGAAGACTCCAACAACATGTTTGAATGCTGATGTTCGAATTTTAGCTCAAGTTTGGACATCTGCCTAAGATAAAAATATGTATAAACTGCACAAACAATTAGAAAAGTATCTATTTTATTTCCATTTTCATATATTTAGGGTCGCATAAGGAATCCCCCCACAAAACATTAAAACCTGACCCCTGACCCACATGTTAATGTGACCCTGACAACACTGCTTTTTGCAGAATAAGTCAATAGCCTAAAAGGTTGTTGTATTTTAAAAGCTATATTGTGTCAAATCTTGGAGTTACCATGGAGTAGAAAGTAAAAATATAATAAATATTAATGCATCAAGTTATTAACATTTTCCTCTTAAATGTAAAGAGGTAGACCGTAGATGTATAAAGTAGCATCAATTGGAAGTACCTATGTAAAGTACAAGTCTTTATTTGAATGGATATTTGAATTTGAACGTTAATTGTCACTGAATAGTAACTGCAACAAAATTTCAGTGCTTCTCCTTTCAATGACATTCAAAAGAACAGATAAATCAGTACCAATAAAAAAAAGATTTAAAAAAAGTATGCAATCAATCATCACAAATAGACAAATTAAAAGCTAAATAAATATCGTGCACATTAAAATTGTACTGAAGTACATTACATGAGTAAGTGTGCTTCGTTTCTTTTCACCACTGGGGATATGGGTGATGGGGTAGGTGCATGGATGTGTGTAAATAGGTGGGAGGTGCTTGCAAATAGGATGGGGGGTGGGAGTTTGTAGTTGTGTTGTCGTCTTTCAACATTATTAAAAAACATTAAACTCAACTGATAATCACTTGTGAATATATACAATCCGTGCACAAATAAAGAGATATGCACAGTATCAATGAGTCTTTTTTAAGCCTCTTTTTTTTAAATTAGCCGCTACATTCAAGGTCCCCCTAGCACCTCCCACATCCTGGTATCACAGCAACGGGGCTCAGAGCTTTGTCCTGATTGGTCCATTTCCAAGAATCCGCCATATTCAAACTTCCGCCGTGTGTGTTTGTTCGTCTGTTGTCATCGATCTCCTCCTCCTGCTGTCTTTGTACACATCAGGCCTGGTTTCTTTATATATACGTGTGGAGATTTTATTTTATATTCGCTAAACTACATCCTGGTTTGGTGTAACTAAGTGATTTCAAAACGAAGCCTCCTGCAAAATGGAAGAAAACGAGGAAGTTGCTATAAAGACGGTGGCAAACAAAAGGAAGAGGACATCGATCTGCACCGTCGAGCAATCTCCTCAAACACTCCGGAGAAATAACTCCAAAAAGTACGTGTATTTGTCTAAATATGAAATGTTTTTTTATTATATGTGATTATTAATTTCAAGCTCCGATTGGGGATATAATGCGAGTGTTTGTGCAGCCGTAAGCCGACCATGACGGACAAGGATGGTAACTGGTAAACGATGCCTTCAAGTGTAGCTCGGAAACCATGAAGTCTCATGGCATGCTTAAACTTGAGTTTGAAACTGTAACAAAATGTTTAACCTAACAAATCTTTGATTTTAGAGATTTGTTTTCTGGAGATAAGCAGAGAAAACTCGTCATCAAAAGCTGCCATCTATTTTATGATTACATTGTTATTAGTATTAATACTGATATGAATAGTGATGAAAAACAATAAGTGAAAGAAGAACCAATTAGAGCGCAATATAATCATAGTTTTCATCCTCATCATTGTTGTGGTTATTATTATGCTTCTTTTTATTGAGTTTTATTATAATTACATTACAAAATAATTACATATTAGGTAAATTATAAATTAACATGAAGAACAATAATACAGCAGAGTATAAAACAAAAATTGTTAGAACAGGTCACAAGTCACAATTTTCACAATTATTGATAAATTATGTAACATGTCAGACAGAAAAATCTGAAAGCTATCCATCATACATTTCCAAAGACATCTTGATATTGGGTGTTTTGTAACTAACAATTATTGTTCTTATTAATAGATTCGTCAATTGTTTGGTTAGTTGTGTGGTATATAAATTGTCCAGAAATGGTTTAAAATGTTTATCTCTGCTTACCATTCAAAAAAAAAGATTATTCTACCATCAAAATTGTTTGTGATTAACTATCTATGGACTACAAAAGCTGCAAATTCTCACATTTAAAAAAGTTGTTACCCGTTATTATTTGGCATTTTTACCTGATATAAAAAAACAAAATGTCAGTTATTTGTTTCATTGACTTATTTCAGACAATTTAGACCAGCATACTACTAATATTGGCTAATACAGTTTTTATCAGTTCAGCATTGTTAGTAATGTAAATACTGGGTGACTGTGGGGTTGGCTTTGGGACTTTGCCACACAACAGTCTGGATAGTAAAACAATAAAATCTCATGACTTTTTCAGTTTCCTATAATCTGGTTTATCCTCATAGTTCAGCCCCTGTTGCACCTGTATTTGTTCTTTGAAGCAGTTGACATCTTTTACAGACATCTGCAGACAGTTTATAAGTCATACAAGTCATAATTTATAAACTAATAAACAAACAATAATATAGGTATATGATAATATAGAAAATGAATCACTATTTTGATTATTTTCATAACTCATTCACCATTTTGATTGATTTTCTTATGGAAAGCCCACATTTTCCAGTTCCAGCTGCTAAAATGTGGACATTATCAGATTTCTTTAGTTCTCAATGACTAAAAAGTAAAACTGAATATCTTTGGGTTGTGGACTTTTTGTTCAGGACAAAACAGACATTTTATGAATTTTGGGATTTTATAAACAATGGTCCATATTTTTACACATTTTATAGACCAAACAAACAAAATAATCAACACATGAATTGATAATGACAATTATTATTAGTTGCAGCCCTTCTACATGAACTGCGTGCTCTAAAAATCACCTCCTGTTGACTTCTTGCAGAAAAATGTGATTGTAACTTTTATATTCATGATTTTGTGTCTCCTCACTCTTTGCTCATAGTTCATTTTCTGATACATGAGTTGAAGGCCAGATTATCAGCAGGTTGTGTTTATTCAGCTGAACTTGTCCTTGACAGCAGCCTCAGCATGTCACTCCCACAGAGGGAGAGATGCTGTGTAACGGCATTGTTTTGTCAAAATAACTGACTTTATTTTCTGTATCAGCGGAGAGCAGATCAGCTCCTTATATGGTTTTAAATATTGAGACGCTTCAGTCATCACCTACAGCTCTTGACACATTTGAAACATAGCAGCAACAGAGCTGTGATGCATTCCCAGTTTATTTAGGAACAAAGCAATTAATGCAATGATTCAGTGTCTCTCTACTAACTAAAATTGAATATTATCATTAATCCCTCTTGAAGAAACCAGACTACCACTATCTTGTTTTCACTGTGCACAATAATGACTCTTTTTCTCTGCTTTTGTTTCTTTGGTTCCCTGTAGACCTCCGATGCAGAGAGGCAGCTCCTTCACGTTTCTGACTCCGGGGACACCATGGGACTTCAGTTTAGTGAGTTAACATTGGAAACATGACACTATCACAATAGACATTTTTGTTCAGCCTACACTATTTGTAGCCTGAACAAAAATGACTGTCATGGGCTATACATGTGACTTGTATTGCAGATAGTTGCAATTGCATGTCACTGTTAATCACATAATTACATTTATGTTAAAGAGGCTGTTACAGATGTAAAGTCTCATCTGACCTCTAAAAGTAACATGTCTTCATTGTTTTTTTGTTACAGAAGAGAAAGCGCAAAGAGAAAGACGATGACACTGTCAGCCTGTCCAGTTTCGACCTGAAGGTGAGAGTCAGGGCAGCTTACTGTCTGCCTGTTGGGTGCAAGTCTGCTCCAGCACCCTTGAATGTGTCCTAACAAGAAACTTTAATCCCTCTGTGTGACGCAGCTCCTCACCACTGACAGCCAGGAGTGCTCTTGTGTGTTATGAGCTCAGGATAATCCCAGTATGCCTGAGACACTGGCACACACTCTGACTGTCTGACAAAATAATGGTGAAAGGAAATCGGCCACATGTGTAGTGGCATGATGGCAGTCTATTGGCTCTGTAACATAAAAATTTGTGGTTCAGTCAATGCATTAGTGTAGTTTTTAATATAACAACAGAATGGTCCAGTCTGATATTACAGTATTTAACTTTAATATAAATTAGTTGTCACACTAAACAAAAGTAGTGCAACAGTATTTAAAACGTTGTATATAATAATAACAATTATAATACATAAGCAAAAAGCGGAAGCACAATCTAATCTTTGCAGGTGCAAAACTTTGTTTTTGACATTAGTTGAAAGAACATAGTGGTTAAAAACTTTAATTACAAAGTGTAACAAAGAAACTCCTACGTATTAGTGTACATTTGGATCACAGAGATAAGTCTTATTAAATGACCCGCTGTGTTTTTCAAAAATTGCAGGTAAATTACCTTTCATAGCAGGAGTTTTAAAAAGTCTGAGACTGTGACCTCCCCTCAGACAAAGCTTTGAAAATTGCTGGATTCCTGGATGTCTGTGAGATCATGATTGTTATTTTATCCCATGGACACTCAGATAGCTGAATTTTGCTGTTTGACAAAATGTTAGACTACAACAAATACAGGTCTGTCTGAAGATATTTATTAGTTTATGAATCTGTGAAAGTGGGAAAAACAGTAAAATTCCCCCATACTACTACATCCCCAAACTATCTATTTAACCAAAGGGACCAATTCTCCTCATAACGGTTTGATAGTTTTTCTCTTCTGCTCACTGAGCCACCTGTGGCGCTGGCCTCCCCTGGAGAAGCCTTTCTCCCACTTGGAAAACCTCTGTTTAGAGAAAGCTATTATAAAGCACAATCTGCAGCTAATACACAACAGTATTCAAGATATCCTTCCACTCTTACAGTGTGACCATATTACAGTTGAGTGGAGGTGAAGACATTTTGTTTCCTTGATTCTCAGGAACCAAACAACAAGCGCGTACGGCCACTGGTCAAAGTTTCATCCTTGGTCAACTTGATATCTCCTTCAAAGAATGGAGCAGTACGACGCTTTGGCCAGACAATGCAGGTGACATAAATACTTTTTTTTTTTCAATTGGCAGACTCTACAAACTGTAAGCAAAGTTTGTGTTTTGGCTGTAAAATAATTCAACTTTTTGTTTCCAGTCAAGGTCATTGCGTTGTGATTCCAAGTCTCCAGGGATGCCCCTCAAAGGCAGCAGCAAGGCAGCAGGACCCACACCCACAAAACGGAGAAACAGCACGCTGTGGTCAGAGACGCTGGATGTTCATCAGAAGAGCTCGTTCTCCACCAAAGAGATCAAGAGACAAGAGGTGGTGCAGTACAGTGTTTTATAAGTCTTGAATACGCTAAGCTAAAAAAGTGCAGAGAGCAGAAAAACTAACTTCTCCTGTTACTGTGTCTATTGCGTGCAAACATTTCTTCTCCAGGCAATTCATGAGCTTTACAGGGGAGAACAAGATCTCATCGAAGATCTACAACTCGCACGAAAGGTTAGAAAACTGATTTCAAAATTAGACCAAGAAACTAAAACGTTCACCCTTTCTTTTTGTCAACTTTGCTTTTCCATTCACACTGCTGCCTCGCTTACATTCAGGCATACCACGATCCCATGCTGAAGTTATCCATCATGACAGAGGAGGAACTAGCGCATATTTTCGGGGACCTGGATGCATATATCCCCTTACATGAGGGTGAGTAATCAGTACCTGTTTATGAGTGAAACTGCTCTGATTGTTCCATGTTTTCTTATTTGTTTCTGCTTTTTGTTTTCTCTGCAGAGTTACTGATGAAACTGACCGAGGGAACTGGACCCGATGGCACAGTAGCTCAGATCGGACGGATAGTAATAGACTGGGTACGTATGGTAGCACACACAGTCTTAGAAAACACAAAGTGAATGTTTACTTGAATCAGAGCTACTACAATTCATCAATTAGATGACTGAAGAAAATACTATTTGGATAATTAATTTAGTAGTTAAGACATTTTTTTTTGTTTCTTTAGTCCTTTATGATTGAAAACAGAATATCTCATGGTTGTGGACAATTACTCAGGACAAAACAAGATATCTGATATTCCACAATAAAGCTTCGGGAAATGCATTGCACTTTACCTCTTGCACTTGACTTCAGTAAGGAAAGAGACAATTCTTTATAGTATTGTCATACTTTCTTTAATACTCAGCATGGCACACTCAGATTTGAGTGAGCATTGAACAGTGAGGCAAATATTTCTTAATCCATTTCACACTAACCTCTAGGAGTTGTTGTTGTTGTGACTGCTCTCTGCTTGATTATAGTCAGACACAGCGGGATGTGTTTCAGAATAAACAGATGTTCTTTGTTTGTCTTTCACACAGAAACATTGTTCAGACACTCAAACATGATTCCTATGACTGTCACTAAACCTTTTAAACTTTCTTAAAGTTCACAAAAGCATTTATACAAAAACATTTTCATTCACAGAAACAATAAATTATATATTTCACCATAGACGTAACAACTCATCAATTAATCATCTCTGTCACTTATCAGAACATTACTGTGATTGTGTCCTTTTCAGCTGCCTGGTCTGAATGCTTACAAAGACTACTGCAGCAACCAGCTTGCAGCCAAAGCTCTGCTGGACCAGAAAAAGCAGGACAGGCGGGTCCAGGACTTCCTGCAGCGCTGCCTGGAGTCTCCATTCAGCAGAAAACTGGACCTCTGGAGCTTCTTGGACATTCCGCGCTCACGCTTAGTGAAATACCCACTGCTCCTGCGAGAGATTCTTAGACACACTCCTCCTGATCACCCAGATGTAACCAGTCTGGAGAGAGCTGTATGATATCTTTTTATTACACTTTTTTTGCAATTCTAGACTGTTTTTGCTTATATTTAACTATCAAATTCAAGCTATTAAGATATTCATTCTCATTTGTTGGATGTTAGCCAAATCAGCAACTGATAACAGCCCTGTTTTTGTTATCTAGATCACTATAATCCAGGAAATTCTGTCTGATATCAACATGAGGAAAGGGGAGTCAGAGTGCCAGTATTACATAGACAAATTGGAATATCTGGATGAAAAGCAGCGGGACCCCCTCATAGACAACTGTAAGGTCCTCCTGTGTCATGGTGAGCTGCGGAACAAGAGTGGCTCGGTAAGAATTGGGGTTACCCTCCTCATCTTTAGCTTCAACACATAATAAACTTTCTGTTGTATAAGAAATGATCATTATTCTCTATTAATATGTAATTTTGCAGAGGCTACATGTGTTCCTTTTCTCTGAGCTGCTGGTTCTGACGCGACCAGTGACTCGTAACGACAGGAACTGCTTCCAGGTGTATCGACAGCCCATCCCAGTTCGGGATTTGGCTCTAGAGGACCTGCAGGATGGAGAGATCCGCATGGGGGGATCCTTCAGAGGCGCTTTCACCAATGCAGAGAAAGGTGAGCTGTATCAGCTCAGTTGTACTTTGACACCAATTAACTGACAATAACTTTGTTTCATTGTTCCAGCAAAGAAGTCAAACATTCACCGGTTTCACCTTTTCAGCTCTTTATATCTTTGTACATTTGTACATCTCACAAACTACTAGACCCATCAGCCTAATACTTTTTGTGCACATTTATGACTGTATTATTAATCACCTTTTGTGGTTGTGGTGATGCACAGTTTTTGAAAAAATAATTTTTTAACACCAGAATCGGAGGCTAAAAACAAGTCTTACCAGGTCTGTTGCACGCCAGATTTTGGTCGTAGCTCAAAGGGTAACATCCACAGAGAAGTTTTGTTTCATCTTGAATTGGAGAGTCTGACGATTAATTCCACACCTGACATATTATGATTCACTGTAGTTAGGTGTGACCCAATATGAATAAATCCATGTTTTCTTTGCTTTCCTTATGTTCATTCTATAGCAGCAGTGCACCACATCAGATTTCAACTGTAATTAAAGAACATTTTCATATACATGATACTTTGATCATCATATGATAACAGCAACAGTACTCCCAGGTGGTTTCATTTACATTGCCTCTTCTCATGTCTCGTGTCAGGTCAGCACAGCATACATCATCTTTCTTATTTGTACATGTTTGGTAATGTCACTAAATGTAAAAATGACAAAAATCACAATCATAATGCAGGTTTGAATTCACTGTGTAAAATTATTAGGGAGGGAGTTAAAATAAGTATCATACAGAAAGAATATGTGCAGTATTTTGGGTTGAGTCTGTGAGGTAGGATAGTATGTGGGTTTACTTGCTTGAGGCCCTTGGAGTCCACTTACCAGCTGGTTTTAGGAAATAAACTGCCTTTTTCTTCTGTCCAACATTTTGTTTTAATCTCTTTAACTTCTGTCTCTCCAGCCAAGAATGTCTTTCGTGTGAGCTCTGTGGACCCCTCCCATGGTCAGTCCCACACTCTGCACGTCAATGATGTCTACCACAAGCAGCAGTGGCTTAACTGCCTGCGCACTGCAATGACCCAACACCAGGGGGCTCCCCCGAAAGTTCAGCAGGAAGAAGCTGTCAGAGCCAAGCGCCGCTCCTCCACTGTCTCTCCCACCATTTATGATGAAGAGACAGATGAGAACTGTCCGCCTGTGTCAGGCCCTAAACTCAGGCCTCAGACGCTCTCCAAAACCAGACTGGACCAGAGGTTTCAAGGCTCTGTAAAGAGGAAGGAAACTGGAGTGTAGACATTCAGACAAACCTGTGTGCACAGCTTGTGTCCTGTCTGTCAATGAAATATATCTCAAACCACTATGTTAGTGCTTCTGCTTTGTGTTTTATAGCTGCCCTGAAAAAAAAAACCTTCCCAATAATTTCCGTCCAATTTTAGTCTTATCTCATTTAAATGGTGTAATTAGTTTACAAAAAATGTGGTATGTACCATTCTGACTGAAATGTATGTTTACACCAGCTAAAAATGTGTGGAATCAGTGTTGTGTCTGCTTAAGTTTATATGACTTTATGCCCTCTTGTCGCTTTTCACATTTTGTTTAATCCATTTTTCAGTTTAAACAATCTGTTTTTTCTTCTCTTTTTTATGCTTCAATCATATTTTTATATATGCAGTTGTCATGTATATATGTGTGTGTGTGTGTGTGTGTGTGTGTGCTATCTGTGCCAAGATAAGGGATCAAGAAACAGGGAAATTACATCGTAACTGTTAAACTGTGCAGGAAGCAGTTAAGAGAAACAATTGAACACAAGATAATGAGCAACTAGTGAGAACACTGACCACAGAAACGATAAAAACATTTCCTGAGAACAAGAAAAAATCAAGTATATCTAGATGTATTCAATGGAAAGAAGTGGTAAGAAATAAACATTTAGTTGGTACTTGAATGAGTCTTGAGTATGATTAACTGCGAGATAGCATTTCGACATACACACACATCCGCTGGAGTTGTACTTTGACCCCTCAGTCACTTCCTCTTGTTGCTGACATCAGCTCAAGAGTGTTGCAACATCTGTCAGACAAACAAGCTGAGGGAAGCTCAGAAGAAGCTCGTTTCACATTTAGTCTGTAAAAAAAGAACTTCTCTAAATTTTACAAAGTGATACAATTGCAAATACAATAAGCTCTTTGTTAGGTATTAAGGTGGTACTCTTGGTCTTGCATTAGCCAGGTTAGTCTTCCATTGGATATGCAGAGAAACCCTAACTTTTACTAATAAATTCTTATTTTAAGTAAGAAAATAAAACATGTGATTCATATTTTGTTCCTGTAGTAGTTTGAAATTCTTATAAAATGTTAGCCTGGTTAACCATCCACTTCCACATCGTTGCACTTTGTGTAATAGCTTAATATAATTAAGTGGACCACCAGGGGGCGCTAGCCTGGCTAATAAAATGGCAGCTTGTTGAAAGTTTTTATTCCCCCATTCAAATTTCTTTGTAGCATGAAAAACAGGTAGGATACAAATGATTTGCATTACATTTGCACAGCTGGTGTTAGACAAATGTGGTTTGGCTTGTGCTTATCAGCTGTGTTCTTATGTTAATGTGATGAGGTTTTTATTATAAGACTTTTAACTGTCATTTGCTGGTTTCTCGGAGAGGAGTGATCTCTACTGATAATAAAAATGTAGTTTTTCATAAAGGCTGGTGTAGAAACAAGTTCACTGTTAATGTGTGTAAAACTAACAAAACCAAAGTTTCACCAAGCTCAAACGATTTGACTGCTCTAGTTCCCCAAACTGTAATATGGAAATGACTGTCTGGCCCCAGCGTTCAGGGGAGTTGTTATGCTTTGTTTTTCTGCTCGGCTCCAGCTTCTGCAGTATCACTGTTGGTTCTGCTAAAAACCCCAACTGCATATCATGCACTTCCTACTACAGGATACTCACAGCAAACACCTCCAGCAGCTTTGTCGCCCTTGCTGAAACCATCTTCTTCCTGCTGAAAGAAGCAACTGCTTCCCTCAGAGGTAGTCAGAAGAGAACTTTACTCAGGGCCAATTTTGTTGTGGGGTTTTTTTTTTGGTGGTGGTGTTGTAGGAAAGCTATACATTTTGGAAACCTTATAGGTACACATTAAAAAAATTTCTGATGGCTATTCAAAATGGCGACCTTTAAATACCAAGTTCTTAATCTTGCATCTCCAATATTATCTATAGGATCAACAATTCAGCAACCCAATACACATTGTAGGTGCCAAGACATGTAATTGCACTAATGCAGAATGCATATTAACATATAAATTTGTTTGAGCTGTTTTGTTTTGTTTTTACAGTCAATTAGTTGACAGGCCTCAGGACATAGAGATCCAAGGTGAATCCCCAGTTCCACCTCCCAAAACAGACTACTCTTTTTGAAAGGTCTAGCCATACTGAATATGAATTTGTATTTATTTGAATTTGTGTACGTTTTGCTAAGGTGGATTAAGTTGAAGGAAGTTGACTGAAAACCAAGCTCTAATTTATATTAAGCATTCAGATAAAGTTGTGGGTGGCAGAGTGGAAGTAGGTTCGGTGGAAAGATAAAGCTGGGTATCGTCGGCATTGCAGAGGAATTGGATATGAAATTTCCTTAGAATGTACCCAAGAGGTAGAAGATTGAACATGAAGGTGACGGGGCCAAGGACAGAGCCCTAGGGAACACCAGCTCCACCAACTGGAGAGTGGAGAGGAGCTGGATCTCTGGTTCTTGAGCTGAACAAATTGTGTGTGACCAGAAAGGTATGATCTAAACAAGGCAAGAGGGATGTCGGTGATACCACCATCTTGTTAAGTGTCTAGATAACATTTGCAAGGTCAAAATTCATGTTCTTTAGAAAGGTCTTTTTCACTGCCCTGTAGACCTCTTTGTATTTCTATTCACCTCCTATCACCCAGTCTGGCTCTTTAACTTGTTTCAAGTATTTTCTGATAAGGGTCTGCTTTAAGATTAAACACTACATTATGGCTCGCTCGGTGGCGCAGTGGTTAGAGCGTATGCCATATACGCGGCAGACCCCGGTTCGAATCCCGGCCGGAGCGTCGTTTCTCCGCATGCCTATCCCCCCTCTCTCTCCCATTTCCTGTCTACCAACTTTACAATAAAGGCGTCTGTGCCAAAAAATCTTTTAAAAAAAAAAACACTACATTATGTCAGTTTTTTATTTATCATCAGATTGACAGATTATGCATAGCGTCCAGTTAATTGACTCTTGGCTATGTTTTTCTCCATCTGATTGACCAAGAGTAAATATCCTGCTCTTGATAATTGTATTCAACTGGTGGGTCGAGGTGAGTAAACAGGTGAGAACATACGCCGCCTTCATGTTGGTAGACTGTTTGCATTGTACATAGCTCTAATAGGCCAAAACATGTTTTATATCAGATTCAATACTTACAGCATTTAATAACTTTGTCACCTGTGGGATACTCTCTACCATTGGTTATTCAAGTTTCCTGACTGTGGTTCAACTGATTGTTTCCTCCTCACTTCCTCCTTTTATGATTTTGTCACTGACCGACCGTTTTGGCTTTTAGGCATTAACCAATCCTCAATTTCCTTATTTATTGCCTAACCCTAAAAAAAATTTAAAAAAACGAAGTAGGAACTGGAGTTACAGGTTCGTGTGGTTGGTCTGGTTAAACAGGATGCATCCTGAACTAATTTCCTCAAACTATCGGCATCAAGTTTCACACTCATTCATTCTTGCCCCAACTGCACTTTTTCTGATATGTTTCAGGTTACAGCAACATTTCTTCTTTACTCTTTGCTGGACTTGTCTGGCTTTACTTCAGGTCACACTACACACACATGGTCATGACCACTAAAGGTAGGCCAAGCCATTATTTAGGTTTTATTTTTTCACTTGATAATTCAGTTATCTAAATCTTTAGTTATATTTGATTTTACATGAACAACATTTAAATGTTGCTTGTATCTTGTCTGTTTACATTTTGCACTATGGATAATTAAATGCATTGAGGTAGGAGTAAATTGAATCAGTTTTGTTATTTATGTTGTCAGTTATTTATCTGATTCTAACGTTTTTCTAACTTTACGGTTAGATTGCCTTGTTTTATTAGGGTTGATTTTTGAAATTTTTGTTCATGACATGAACAACTAGAAAAGCACTCGGAGAGCACAGACCACCACCAACGCAGCTCAGCCCCCATCCCAAACTGTAATGTGGCTCAATCCCAAAATCTAATCACTTGTTCCTGGTCCCATTACGGACATTTCCTGAAAATTCCATGAAAATCTGTCCATGATTTTTCAAGTTATGTTGATAACAGTCAGACAGACCAAGAGACAAACAAACCCCAGCGAAAACATAACCTCCTTGGCAGAGGTAAAAAATAAAAATGAGTGGTCCCAACACCTCTTGAAATTATCAACATCATCACTGATTCCTGCTAATGTGTTTGTATGACACAACCTCCAACACTGAATCCATACATCTTTTAACATGTGGAGAGGATGTATTTTTCCAGACCCTGAGAATCATTCTGGTAGCCGCAACAACCCCTAACTTTATCACAGCAAGGTCATATTTTGATATTGGGCAGTTCTGGGCCCTGTTCCATAAAGCAGGATTACCAAATAAACCAGGCTTATTTCACTAGTCTGGTTTATTTTCCAGTATATCCGGTTCCATAAAGCTTCTCAGCATAGATCAAACTCAGTTACCACGGCAACTTATGCTAGCAAACTAACTTGGTCCAGACCAAACTAAATGTCAGGCTTAGCCTTAGTTGCTGCTTAGTTTGAAAGAAAATAGATGATTTAACAATAAGGCTTCATTAATCATTGTTTTTTAAAAAGAAAGTCAAATTTCACATAAAGGCAAATTTTAGCCTCAAAATAATTAAATGTATGAAATATTTAATCATCCAAATATAAAATATTTGGACAATAAATTTAACATCTGAATCCATATCAACTCCTATTTTTCCTGGTAGAAAGCACTGCTTTAAAAGGTATTGGTTTCTGATTAGTACATTTAAAATAATGTCTAAAAAGTAAGACTTGTTTAGTGGATGCATGTCTAGGCATTTCCATTCTTCACTGAACTGATTATATAGTCCAGTCTATATAACAACTTCAACCCACGTGCTGTTCCTCTGCAAGTGATGGGTGTGTCCCTTGACTGAGGAGCTTGTACATGACAAAGCTGCCAGAGGGCACTGCAACCAGAGACACCTTCAGAGACAGATCAGACCCAATCAATCAATCAATCACCAGCTTCCTTCCCGCTTTTCTCTTGGATTTTATTCATTGCTTTTTGTGATCATATGTTTAAATTCTTCATATGTCTCCAGTATAAGTGTGTGCTGGATACTGTAGCTGCTGTGTGGCTCTTTGTAGTAGATTTTGCCATAATGAATCTATTTGATCTGTGTTCAACGTCATGGGCTGCATATGGAGCTGTGTACACACATTTAGCCTGAATACCTGAGCCTGTCTTGAATTAGTTTGATTGCGTGAGCGTGGCTTGGCTTTTATGGAACCGGTTTAGCCTCAACTCATTTGTTAGGCTTGTTCAAGTCAGGTATTTTACAGTAAGCCCCGCTTTTCAAAGTTTGCTTTATGGAACAGACCCGTTTGGTCTCCCAGTAGGCACAATCTTTTGATGCAGGTATTGTTAACCCCACCCATGCCCCTATGTGTTCAATTACTTTTCCCCTGAATGGGAAAAGGAGTTTACACTCTCAAATAGCATGTAAGAAAGTTCCTGTCTCTTCCTGACATTTCAAGCACAAGTTACTCAACAAGCCCATTATGTAAAGTTTGGATGCTGTGAAATAGAACCTATGTATTCATCTGCACTGAATATATTTCCCACTGGCGTCCTTTATATATTCCCTGTATTTGCCAATATTCTTAGCCAGATTTCATCATTCAGCTCACATCGCAGATGTTTCTGCCAAGCATATTTCAGATTTTGTAAAGCACAGCTGCCCTGTGCACTGTACCAGGTAATTCTAGAAATTCTATCACCAGATTATTGTCTTTAATGAGTTGTTATGCTGTCCCTGATTTGTAAGAACTTCCAAAAATTATATTTGCTTTCCAAATTATATTTTCACTTAAGGTCAGAAAAAGAAATAAAGCATAAACAGAGAATAGTCCATTTATGTTACATATTCCTTAAACTCCATAAACAGTTGTTACTACCTTCAGGGTTGAGGCATATGATTGCCTTAAGTGTGACACACCACACATCTTGCATACTTCTCTCCAAACATTCATAAAATGAGCCACTACTGAGTTTAAAGAACAGCCCTGTCTAGTAGTTGCTCCATGTGAGAGAACATCCAGTGGTTTGTAGGGTCTGACTAGTTCCTGCTCAATTTTGTTCCAGCTCAGTTCAGAGTCAATTCCTTTCCAATGTTGAGTCAGTCTGAACATTTCAAACGATATATTATACAGTCTAGTGTTAGGTAGAGCCATTCCTCCTATATCCCTTGTTGACCCCATTTTCTTCATGTTGGGTTGATTTTTTACAAACTATTAATGCTTTGAGTGGTTTCATATATTTTGGCTATTTCTAACAATATATAAAATGACCCAAGATACTGACACCTTTTCTCTGTTTTTTGTTGGTCATAATATCAGTAATATGATTATTATAGAGTAAACATACAGGAATCAGTCAGTAAAATACCCACTATACAAGTTTTCAATTGTAGACATCCAAAAACTCTTTTAAGGTATAACAAATCGTTTGCGCAAAAAGACAAAACAAATACCAGTGCTTGGTACACTTTGTCCATGACCATGATAGAATTTGAGAAGGTCGCCTAGTGAAAAGGTATTCTTCATGTTTCTAAAACCTCCAAATTCTCAAAAAATTGCAGATGTTCTCCAATAAATCCAGTAATACAATTTAATATTTTAGACTGTCTTTAGAAGATATACACTCATTAATTAAATAAAAACACAACAAACTATCTGTAGGCTATCAAACATCTTACACTTGGTAACTGTCAGGTTCTGTGGAAGTGCTTCATGTTGGACTAAATTAAAAGGCATTTATTTCTTTAACATGCGTGTATGTAATTTTCATTTCAGGTTCTGGCTGCACCTTTCTCTCCTCTAATGTTCAGTAGTTTGTGTTTTTGCTTTACAGCTTCTCTGCTATCTGTACTGGGTGTTGGACCTTGACAAGTGTTGAGATCACTTCATTTTTGTATCTCTTCATTATCTTTCATTTTATTCTACCCTTATGACAAGCTTATGACAAAGTTCAGCCCGCTTGACTTCCTGAGCCTGTAACTATTTCAGTTACATATAGTAATAGAATTTATGGTTGTACTTTTCAAACTAATGCAGGCAATAATTAGTTTCTAATC
>JANJYQ010011174.1:9080-24338 GCA_024605255.1 Rastrelliger kanagurta | reverse complement strand
AAAGACACATGCAAACAATATGTTTTACATTCAGGCAGCCATGATGATTGGATACATTTCAAACTAATTCACATCAACAAACAAAATGTGTTCAGCATGCCAGGATAAAGAGATACACTACGCAATGATTCAGGTGGGCAAAGATTTCCTGCCAAGATGCCTAATGTAATGTAATGTAAGAGAAACCATGATAAGAAAACATTTCTGGTTTGATGAGGTAACATAATTGCTTTCCTACCCAAACCACTGGAGTGTAACATGTGGTAGAAATTATCATGGAGACAGACAGAGGTGTTTGTCCTTTAAGTGTATAAAATCTAAGGCAGGCAACTTTTATAGGATAATTTAAATCCTCAGCTCTAATGGTACGCATTCCTTATGAAAATTGAAAGATCAATCATCTTGGTGACAGATCTGTTGCGGAAAAAAGTTCTTCCTATCTTTTTGAAGAGAAAATGCTAAACACGTTTTGCCATCACCCTGCCCGTACCCCCCCCACTGAAAACCCCCCCACCCCCACCACGCCCCCAGCCCCAGTTTGAGCTGTCTATTTGTCTCTTTGCTGAAAATGTTAACGAACAGGGCAATAATCAAGCCATATGCTTGCATGTGGCAAATCTCATTACAGTAAATGACCTTTACCAACCAATGCCAACATCTTTGTGCTTGATAACACAGAGCGTATAGAGCTGGGGAGACAATGGTTGGGGTTTAGTTAACGCAATCATGCGCATGGCCGGGGGTGGCCGGGACAGCCAGGGGCTTCAGGACATATTAGCAGACAGCGTTCGTTCCTCTAATTTGGGTCGGAACCAGACTCACTTTATATTTGTGACACATCACTCTTGATAAATAAGCAACATCGGCGTGAGGGCACAACCAACATCCGATCACTGACAGCACACCGTGGCACGGAGAGTGCTGTGAGCAGAAGAGGAGAGCAGACGGAGAGGAGAGATATTACTAGCAGCTGTTACTACTGCGGGTGCAATATATTCAAGCCCAATCAATAAAGCTCCTACAGACAGTGACACCCAAGCAGACAGAGGAATCATTTTCATCTGATACTTAGCAAAGGCTCCCNNNNAAATATATTGACGAGTGTTATCAATCACAGCCCACTCTGCCGTCATATCCCTTTGGTGGAATAAGGGGGCGGGGGTTTGGTGGTGGTGGTGATGAGGTGTGTGTATGTGGGGGGGTTAGTTTTCATGTGGTCATCAGATCATCCGTTTTAATTACAAAATTAGCATTACTACCTCCTGCGCTCTCACTTCCTCCATTTCAATCACCTCTTGAGAGAAAATCAGTAATGCAGTGTATGGCTTACAGTTGCAGTGCTAATTATTTCAAGGTGAACTGTGACTCACTCACATGCACATTTTATTTCACTGAGGTCCAAAACAGGTAAGTTTGTATTGAGTGGCATTAAAGCACACCGATAAAATAAAGAAATAACAACAAAAGCATAACGTTGAGGTTATTTCAATTATTTTGTCGGAATGAGTATTTTGTTGGGGATTCTAAACACAATTTATCAAAAATACCTTCCTCTATTTGTTCACGCTGTGAAGGACATGCTGAGATTGTGAAATTCCTTAACATTGTTTGAACTTGCTCGCTCTCTCCCTCTTTATCTTAGTCCCAGAAGAGAGGCTGTGTGATGGTGAAGATGTCTGGGCTCAGCATGGCTGATAGCTCTATTTGGATGAGGGTTCCCATATCATAATTGAGAAGAAACACCTTTCGGTTCAGGCAGCCGATAGAGTGCTTTCGTGGAACAGAACCAAGTATTTCTATCACACAAATGCTTTTTGATTCTTCCCCTGATTGCTGCATAGTCGGGCAATGAGACATTTTTACAGCGTGATCACAGTAAAAAAGATTGTCATTTTGTTGTTGTCATCACTGTGCTGTCATTACTGTTGTGTACACAGTAATAATATTACTCCATGCTAATGTGTCCTCTAATACGTAATCATGGTAAAATGAGAACACATGTTATCAAGGCACTAATGCCTCACCGTCTTCGCCGTGCATGTGAAAACTGCTCCACATTCGACGCAATTACACGCCGCGCATATTTCACATTACTCCAACCTGCGAAAGCTCATCATCACTGAAAGTTTGAATGTCATTTATTACACGTATCACATTTACACCAAGTGACATTGTCTTTTCAAATTGTGTTGATCTCTTCACTTTCAAAGGTCAGCCCCTTCCCTGGCTAAATTCAACCTGACAGAGAATAGTGAGGAGGGGACAGCCGAACGCATGCATCACCCCCGCATCAAAGCGCTCCAAATTAATCTATCCAATTAATGAAGAATGAGGCCTAATGTTGATGAGGGATGACAACTCGACTGGTCAGTTGTTTTTTATAGCTCTGCTCCTGCATTTGTGAACTAACCGCATGAGACAATCATACAAATATTTCCACGACATGAGGTTTGTCTCTCTTTGTGTCTTTTCCCCTCTGTAAATGCAACAACTGTGCTGCCACTCAAAGATGATAGAACTTGATATGGATCATTACGGAAATAATGTTTAATCAATTCCCCCTGTTATTGTAATCTATTTCTGCAGTTGTCTGCGTTTGTGTATTTTGTAGCTACATGAGTGTGCCTCACAATTTCCCAATCATGCATATTCAAGTATTACGCTGATGCTTAACAGCCGACGCAACTGGAATTAGAACGAGGACATTAGACTTCATTAAAAAGAGAAATGATTATCAGGTTTATCTTTTGAAATGTCTATTAAAATGTGTGTGTCGTTCCTCACTTATCTGTCACCTGGCTCCCATGAGCCTGGCAGACTAATAGAGAGATGGTGAGGGCCTAAACCCAAGAGAGAGACACAGACCCATCAAGCTCTTCACTCAGGCTGGAAGGCTGTCTGTCTGCTCTGCCACCCTCTGTCTGGCTCAGTGTGTCTGACTCAGTTACTAACATCACTCCCCCTTTACCCCCCACCCCACCATTGCTTGCAGCTTAAACGGACTATACTTTGTCCAGTGCAGCTATGATATCAGAATAAAGAAAACAAGCCACGTTGTAATTGCATAAATTAGACTAGACAATAGTGTGTCGCAGCGAAAGAGGTGTTATGATGTGTTCGTGAAATGAATTCTTTTCAGCCTATGGCTACAATCTAGTCTCTCTCAAGAGCTTCGACTGACAAAGGCTCCCACAAGAGAGCTAGAGAGGAAGATGGATGAAGTTGCCCCTAGACACTCATATCAGGTCAGTATGTGCTTTATCCCCTAATGGTTAAGGTTAGGATTGAGTAGGGGGTGATACTAGATCTGAGCCTGAGGGCCATTGTTCTGTCTAGAGGAGCAGGAAGTAGCCACCATCCTCCATCATGGCCCACATTTAGCAGCGCTGGGCCACCAGCGCTAGTGCAGCTAGCAGGTTGGAGCACGCAGCTAGCTGGTTGGATGTGTCCTTCCACCCAGAGAGCTTTATTATTAGAAAGGACATAAACAGACTAATTAAATCGCAGCAGTGGAGCTGGGCTGACAGCTGGCGCAGAGAGTGTGACCAAACAGATCCCTATCAAAGTGCAGGAGCAGTGTCTCTATATGTGGCCTGCTTTGGTGTGCATGATTGTCTGTGTATGTTGACACGCACGCCTGTATGTTCTGCAGGTATACATACGAACACAATTTTACTCATTTTAAGCTCTTGCTTGTTCTATAAAGGATACCTGTAATTTCTGTAATTTTGTAATTTGTAATTTAATTTTTGTAATTTCATTCATACTCGGTGTCATCTTAATGTCTTATTTATCAGTCTAGCACAAAGCACATTCACTCACTGATACCATCCAAAATAGTACAAATGCTATCCAGCAGAGCAGTAAACACTCCAGTAATTAGTGCATGGTCTCCAGGCTGACTCTGCTCAGCTCTGCAGCATGGCCAAGCACAGACCCCATATAGAGAGGAGCCTAGTTATGCATTGATCTCGGAAAATTAAGGCTAACTGCCCCAGATTGCGGCGTCTTGATGTACCTTCTGGATGAGCAATGTACTATACTTCTGTTGTTTGTGGAGTAAACAGAATGATTTGGACTCGCTGTGCTTTAAAATGAATACATCTTGAATAATTAATGACACCCCCTTAAAGCGTTGTTATCTGTGTGACCGCAAACGTAAAACCACTGATGATGAGAAAATATGGTTTTAACAAGTCAATAATGGAGAGTGCAACAAGAACAGCATAATCAATGAGGCTGCAACGTTTGCAAACAAGGACTTGAATTATAAAGCCAATAATTGATCTCTTCCATTTTTTCCTCTCTCCTTCGTGTGATGTCATTGTTTATTGATTGCTTCCCGCCACTGAGGAATGATGGGAAGTTCCCAGAGTTTGTTTTTGCTATGACTTTTGCCCCACCCCCCCCCCCCCTTCCACCTTTCCCTCCTTCTCCTCCTAGTCCCCCCCTACATACACACACACCCCCCACCCTCGCCTCCATTTGAAATTTGCAAGCTGTAGCACCAGCTTAACCAAAACGGATTAAGTCCCATACCCAACTGAGAACACAGATAATGCTCAGTAATTGGTAAAAAATGAAGATGAATGGGACAGCTAGATAAGGACCAATTAGCTGCTGGGAGTGTACAGCTGTGGTCTCCTCACAGAGCGCTCTCAGGGGCCAAGGCCCCCTATTTCTCTCTCACGCAAGCAGAGGCACACACACACACACACACTGACATACACTCATACATACACATACACACATGCATGCAAACATATAAGCATGAGGGTGGGGCTTGCAGAAATTAGCCTGATGACCCTGGGAAGAGAGAATGATGCTTCCTCATCATCTCACCCAGAACCTCTTCTCTCAACTCTCAGTCAGGCAACACTCCAGCTACCTGTCACCACCCGTCCAGCTTCAGCCTAGCATGTGGCTCCCCCTCCTCCCCCTCCACCCTGCTCCCTGTTGGGCACAGGCAGCCTGGACTGAAGCCACAGATGTGAGACAAAAGGGCTTTCAGGTTTAGAAGCGGTGTTGCAGAATGCATTTGTTCTGCATAGTTGTTTAGGACATATTTAAATCGTGCGGTGAGGTCTGAAAGTTATCGGGCGGCTGTTTTTGTCTCTCTCTTTTTGCTGTGGCGCTGTCTGCCGGGCGAGCCGTTTGGTCGGCGCGTCGTGGCATCATCTGGCTGATGACAGTGGAATTCCCATATCTAATTACAAACAGGATTTCAGCTCCATTAGAGTTGTGTGGTGAGGAGTCAGATGAGTGGCAGGGCAGCACCCAGTGGCCAAAGAGAGACAGAGGGTGAAAGACAGAAAAAGAAAGTGAGACCAAGTAAAAACAGGAGATGGAGTTTAAAAAAAACAAACAAAAAGAAAGAAAAAAAAACAGTGGACAAGGGTGAACTCTGTCTTATCTTTTCTTCCCACTCCCTTTTCTGAGGATCTGAGAAACACTTTATTTTCCTTCCGCGACGGAGAAAAAACAATTCCTTCTCTTGAAATTGGCAGGTGTTTGTTAGTGGGCAGCTGACAATATTTTCTCTCCCAGTAATGAAGGTTGCGGCTGGGGTCAATGCACTGGGAGGGAATGGCGGGCTGTTATCCCCCTGAAGGCCCAGCGCCACACGTGTTTTGCTTGGTCTGTGATCTGTAATTGTGGCATTTCCTGCGCAGGAACAATCCACATTGTGCTTTGAGTCTCCCTCTTCCCAACTAAAGAGTGCAAGGGGAAAATCAAAGAGAGATACCCCCCCACATACACACACACAAACACCTCTCACTCTGTGTCTCTTTTCACATTTTTATCTCTTTCTATTTTTTGTTTTTTCATCGGCCCCCCCACCTCCACCACCACCCCCACTCACCCCCTGCCATTTACTCCTACATAAATATCTATTTCCTCTTCTCTCTTTCTCTCTCTGTCAGGATGTTTGGTTATTTTGGCTGAGAGTTGAACTGGCTGTATTTTCCTTATAATTAATAACATTGATGCAAACAGGAAGGTCTAATTGTGATGAATATTTAATGCGAGGGAGAAACATTAGCCTGTTCAATTTACATCAACACAAAGACAGCGACAGGCAATCCAACTCTACAAACAGAACAGAGTGTCCTTCACTGGCTGGCTCTGCTGTGCTTTGCTTTAAGCGCTTCACAATACAAGATTCAGCTTCAGACAAACACTGAGATGAGGCACCTGTATTTTAGCCCAAGGAGTTTTTTTTTTTTTGTTTCAATGGATTCATGTAGTAGCTCTTTCTTGATTAAATGGATCTACGTCCTTAGTGGTATTATCAGAAGCATGCTCATTATCATATCAATTCCTATCATGGTTGGTAACATAATTTGTGTAAGTAAACACGTCCGTTTGTGTGTCTTACTTTAAGCTGGGTGATTATAAAACTCTGTTCCATTTCCTCAGAGCAGCTGTGGCCGGAGTCTCTTAAAAAAATAAAAAACAGCCCTGTGAACAACAGTCAGTCAAATCCTGACAAAGCTACAGCCAAATACAGTCTCCCTTTTTTCTGCCCACTCTGTGCTATATCAGTCAAGTGATTTATAAGTTTGGATTGCTGTTGGGCTTGAGAGCTGGACATATTAGGCATTCATGCTCTAAAATTAGTGAAAGCGGGCCAGAGCAAGACCCTTTTGGACTGTTGAATAATTTTTGCAGTCACACTTTTCTGTTAAGTCAGTTTATATTTTTTGGTGAAATTACAAAAATGCTTTTATCAAAAAATAAACATGTGAGTGGAAGCCCGGGGCTAGATGAAGAAGGCAGCGTGCTGCTAGCTGTGTTTCATGGCCCTGCGGTGCAGAGCGGGCCATATTTCTCCAGCGTATTATCAGGATGACTCCTGCTGGCCACCCTGTCACAGAAGAGTGCTTGATATAAACAAGAGATTGCTGCGACACCCAGTAATCAATATTAGGATGGTTTCAGTACCAAACATCATTTGTCTCCGCAACCATTCCTTTGACCAAACGAAGCATTAATTCAAATCATAAATCTGAGCTGATTTAAATCCGAGGAGAGTGAGGGAGAGAGGGAGAGAGAGTGAGAGAGAGAGAGGCCCCTGTCTAGCAGCCTGCCCCTAATGATTTATTTTCTACATTTCTGCGAGCGAGAGATTTGTCCATACTCACTGACAGGTCACCTTCAAACGCCAGTGGCAGACTGTTCATCACCATGCAGACGAGCATCTCATCGCTGCGAGTAAATATTAAAGGAAAAGAATCCAATTGATTGTGGATGGGGCCGAGAGGCGTCGCTGCCATATATTTCACTCAGAGAGCTAATGCTGTGGCCCACGCACCCACACCTAGTGCTGCTCCCCCTTGCCAGAATTATGATTCTAGCGGGAGCCTGTGTGGCTGGCTGTGGGCTCAAGGTTACAATTTAAATTGTAAAAAGATAAAACAGTTTCTTATTAGCTCCATTGCCATAGCCTTGCTGTTGGTACTCACATTTATCTTTATTTCTGTGACCTCGTATGCTCGTATTCTCTTTTTTTACACACTCCATTCTCTCGGAGTGATGACCTCACACTTTATGCATTTTGCATTGTTAAATCTGCTTAGAAACACATCCTGTTTTTTCATTGTGCATAACCACAAGCTGCACTGGTGTCAAATATTGCTGTTGAAATGTGTTCAGGAGTTGAGCCATTTAGTACAGTAAGCAAATCAAAACCTCCATTTAGCATCCAAAGCTACAGGGATTACATGTGGTTTATAATTTGGAATGGGCTCATGAATCTGCGCTCACATACATTATCATTCTCTTTAATACACTAAGTGGTTTTTGTGTGATATTACGAAAATCCTTCTGTGTTTTAGGGCTAATAATGAATTGAAATGGCACACAGTGAAAAACCAAAGCTCTCACAGCAATTCAATTAGACCTTGTTAAAAGCTGATAGCTTTGGGAAATTGTGTTCACAGTTTCACTTAGCTATTAAGGATGTTTTTTTTCTTTTCTTTCAACACATAAATGTAACACTTCGAGAGAAAACAAGACTTCCCTATAACAAGCGAAGACTATTTCATCATTATATAAACATAAAAAAACAGCTGTATAGCGGAGATATTTGAGCTTCATGCTACTTAAGGACAAGCTGTATGAATAGCTGTATAAATATGACTTCTGGCAGAGTGGATTTGGTTTTATTTAGTTGTAGTTATTAAATAGAATCTCTAAGACTACTTCACAGATTCCATTCAAATTTGGTGTAGAAAATTAGAAAATCAGTAAAAAAACAAGTGAAAAGATTTTGGATGTCCATGTGCCCATTTACAAAGCTGTTTAAAAACCATGCAAAGTTCAACTTGGCAAGTCTGACTAACTAATATCATCCTTCTCCAAAGCTTATAGATGCCAGGGGCCAAAGCACATTATATTGGTATGTGCATTTTGAATGCATATGTTGATCAAGATACATATTAAATATCTATTGTTGGTGCAGAAACATGAAACAGTTTATATTGTTATATATTTGTGTGTCTGAAGGGCATCCTCACCGACACTGGAGCTGAGGTCTCCATTCTCTCCATCGGCACCATGGTGGTTGGCATTGCTGTGGTAGCTGCTCATTGCCTCCAGCTTGATCTTCTTGACCTTCATGGCCTCTGCGATGGCTGCGTTGGCAGCTGCTGCCGCCGCCGCTGTCAGGCCTAGAGAGAAGAGGCAGAGGAGACAGAGCGCTTACACACAGCTACGTGTCTGCTGGGGCTGAGCCACTGCACCTGCAGAACCTTTCAGAAACATGCACTGGCAAATTAAAAAAAACAAAAAAGAAGAGGACTTTGGAAATAAAACAATGAATAATTTTATACACTATGGGGAATAAGCGCCTATGAGATCACAGCTTAGTTTTTCATCTTCTGACAGGGGATATCTTCACAGCAGGTTATCATGCTGATGGGATAGATCCCTGTGTGTGTGGCAGCATATGATTTTTATGAATGTTTCACCCACTCCGGCACTCCTTGCCTCATATATTGATGTATTTATACCTTGATGGAAAGAGATGCAGTCAAGATAATAGTACATGATGCAAGCATTTTGTGTGTACAACTTACAATGCATACTGTATGTGTATATAATAGTGGCCTCATGATACAATGTGACACAGGAGTGAAATAGTGAAAGAGAGAGTGAGGCAGTTTAGCATGTGAACAAATACATATGAGAGAAGTGCGTCTTAAGTGTATTTCAATGATACTTTGTAATGTATTCATTCGATCTAATTGCTCCCGAATAATGCATAACATATGTATTCAAATTGTCCACAGTTTTATGCTGTAGTGCTTCTTTATAAAAGTGCTTCCTGAAAGTCAAGGCCAGTCATCAAGTAAAATGCAAAACTATATGTTCAATAAAACATAACAGAGAAACAATGTATGCGATATCCCATACATTCTCAAAAAGAAGAAAATAACGCATCCTGAGGCGCTTCCAGGTAGGAAATCAATAAGGCAAGAGGGCAAGATGACCCTCCAAAGATTATAAAGTGGGAATAAGAATGATAAAATAGATTATATAAATGTGTTTGTTTTGTTTTTAAGATATTTTTAAGATTAGTTTTTAACTGCCCTTTAAACTAGACAAAAGTAAAAATCAATTCAAATGAAAAAAAAACTGTTGAAATATAATAAGGTTGTTTTCTAGCCCTAGTCCTGCACTCTGAGAAGATGTTATTTTATAATAGTTTCAATCCCACATTTGATTCTTTAGTATGCACATCACTCAGAACATTTCTGACAACAGGCCAAATATCTGGAAATTTTACATGGATTCTCCTCAGGCTAAAGGCTGCTGTTTTTTCTGAGCGGACTAAATGACTATTGACATCACATTTTAAATAATCATTCACACTCCCACTGCCAGCTCTGATTATATACCGGAACAGCAATATTTGATGCGTTCGTCCACCTCGATCAAAATGGACTTGATATGATTGATACAGTTGGTCTGAGATTATAGACATACATATGCTGAGCACACTGCAGAGATCATAAAGCATTGGTTTGTCATTGTGGTAGTTCCAGGGTTCTGGTGTATTGAACGTGACTGAAATCTTTATTCATGAGGCTGGTCTCAAACAGCAGGGACAGATAGTGCTAAAGCTCCTCTAGGCCTGTGTGTCTCTGGAGAGTCCCACCACTCTTCTCACCAACCCCAGCAACAAAAATCAAAGATGCACGGTGAGAAAAAGATATGTACCTATTAGTGGAATCACTCATACCCACAATACGGTATATCACCTGCCCTCTTACAGACACTGCTTACACTTGATATGCAGGTTTGCCTTACGTTTGACGCAGAACAAGGCAACGTCTGCGTTTATCATCACTAAGCTGTCACGTCTCCGTGATGGGACTCAGGAGCAGCTATTAGCCATGCATTTGAGGGGAGACACAAGTACAAGGAGAGGTAGAAATCGAACATGTGGCTCTAATAGATACGTGCGTGCACACAGACACAAACGGATGCTGACAAAACACGTGCACAAGAACATACTGGCCTGGGCACCCTCTCCTCTCATCCCCAGCTGATAGGCAGATGGCGAGAGTCACTCTGAGCCACTGACATGGAGGTGCATATAATTTAAAGCCTTGTTTGCATCTTAAAATACAACAGTACCATATTGACGTACAGTATACATCATGTCAGAGAGGGCCCTCTCGTTTGCAATGGGCCCTGGCTGCTGTTCCATATGCATAGGTAGCGGCGGAGAAAAAAAGGCTGTTGCCTCATAAGAAGGTGATACTTCTCCACATAATGAATGTGGCCTCTGCCCAGTCTGAAGGTCAGCCTTCATTTGTGTATAATGGGCAAGAGTCAACTGTTTTCCAAATGAGACGTATGCAGAACAGACTGCCGAGTAAATATTGAAATCACCTCTGGGCTGTTTGTGTGATAAATTCCCCCCACAAATCAGGTGCCCTCAAAGGAGTGCCGCAGCGGTGCTTTCTGATGCTCTCTAACTTTGCCTGCCTGCATGTCTTCGTCATTTCTTTTACTTTACTTTAGCAAACTGGACTAAACCGTATTAAAATGATAAAACAAAAGGAGCAAAAAAGGGGGGTTAATCCATGAAGGAGCAGGTGACAGGTTTTGATCAGATGCGCACAGAGTAAATAAAGGCTCAGGAATCGATCAGGACCCTTGTGAAACAGATGGAATGATCACTTTTCCATTTTTCATTCATCATTGGGCCCCAACCTCCACCCTGTCTCCCACTAAGTGACACACTCTCCATAAATCCAAATCTTTGTTCTGATAATTGTTTCATTTGGCCGGATCAATTGTCATATCCGCATAACACACACCTCAATACAGTGGGTGTAATAAGGAAGCCGGGGAGATGTTGGCGCCCAGCAACAAGTCTATTAAGGCACTAGAAGTCTAAACGTCAACAAGACCAATCCCACTCAATGCTAATCTGCATTCATTACTATGCAAACAAAACAATCCTGCCTCATATATTCTTTCAAAGTCACCTTTCGATTCAGACACTCGCATATAGACGCACGGGCGAGTCACAATCCTCCTGAGCAAAAAACAAACAGCGCAGCCCTGCCGCATGGAGAGAGCACACCAGTCAAAGAACAGAAAAGGGAACATTTCAACAAACAGAGAATAGCATGGCACTGTCACATGGGGAGCACAAAACAGCAAATAACAGAGACAAGGTCTGATGGTAGCCCTTGGAGCAGCTGTCATATTAAATAATAATGAAGGATCTATTAATATGCAAAGGAAGCAGCAGCCGACTGGCTTAACGCTGTCATGCCTCTGCATATTGTCAGGATCTTCATCATTAATTAACATGCTAGCTGCCCCATACCTGCGCCAATGTCAGAACATTCTTACAACAAACACCCCAATGCCTGTGCCCTCCGCAACTAACTCGTATAATTAAATTAAAATCAGATTAACTCCACATCAGTACACAAAAGACTGACTTTTACGACTTTCTCTAGCAGCGATTAAAAAAAAAAAAAAAAAAAAAAAAAAAGAAGAAGAAGAAAAATAGCCAGAGCGAGCTTATCTGTTATGTTTCTGTTCTGTCTCTGTTAGGGACTGCACCACGGGCAACAATGAAAACACACTTTATTTATCAGGCAAGGAGGATAAGTAGAGAAGAGACACTCCATGTCAATGAGCATGGCTGCCTAATTTTATGCATGGACTGGTGGCAGCACAGCAATGACAAACTGGGGTTGGGAGCAATGCGACTCTTAGGTACACTGCGCCACTTGAACTGTGCTATCCACATCATGACAAATTTAGTATCAATTACAGAGCATGCTAACCTTATGACAAGCAGTGGACTGAAATGGGGGGGGGGGGTAGGTAGAGCTACAAAGAAATGACACTACCTGGTGCATACTGGATCTATTTTAAAGCAGCTTCAAGTGGCACTGGATTAGATGATCTACTCCAGATGCTGACGTGCTAATTGTGCATCAAAAGAACGTAAATATTACAATGAGTCTCCACATACTGTACTTGTAATAGGATGCGGCTCTCTCTCCACACACACATATACACACACATACATACATACTTGGACAGTTCAACAGAGTCTCACAGGCAGCATTAGGAAATATTGTTTTTATCAGTAAAGTACAGGATGCACCCTGCTAAGATGTAGGTGACATTCATTTCTCTAATGGTAAATGCAGTACTCCTGCGTTATTCAAAAGGTTGAAGCCATATCCAGGACATAAATGAATTATATTGAAGCTGCTGCTTAAGTAGTGGCCAGAGTGTGAGTGGAGGCCCTCTCCACTTTAAAGGAGATGTCATCTCAGTGTGGTGTCAGTCCACAGCAAATAATCCGATTTGGGGGCCAATCTGCCTGTAATGCATCAGCAACTGGAAAGGCTCCAGCGCAACACCCTCACCACCTCCCACCCCCCACCCCCAGCATTCACCACCCCCTCCCCAACCTGGGGGCATGAACGCAAGCACATAAGCATTCAGATACTCTTACATGCGCACGTGTGCTTTCACACACATATGAGGGTTAAATGGAATTCCTTTAAATGGAAAGCTAAGCATATTAAGATGTCCTTTTCTAAATGGAAGCAGTGTCAAGGGCCAAGATACATATGTTAACAATGTGTTTCACATAGGCCTCTCTGGTCTTGTTACAGTGTGAAGAAGACATCTTTCCACTGTGTTGAATATGCCCATTGTTTTTAGCTGTTATGATTTGAGTCAAATTTATGTAAGAATAAAATATCTTTTGCTGATTGCGGTTAGCATGAGGAAACCATAGTAAACAAATGTTTTGCCTGCTCTTGAGTGGGACCATTGCAGTGCATTTGCAAACCTAACATCATGAGAGAAATGACATGCTACTGTGAACAAAACATTTCATGGAGTGCTTTGCTCTTTCTCTCCAGCCCAAATTAAACAGTGCTGTGGCTTTCTCGAGGAGTCTTGGAGTAGTGGTGAAGCCTCGGGAAAAGCCGTCGGCCCACACTGCGTCTGTGTGTGTGCGGGCGTTAACTCATCTGAAAAATGAACTAATATAACATGACATGATAGTGTAACTATTTAAGACAGTTTCTCAGTGTCAGTTTTTTATCATCAATCAGTAGATTTGGACATGACAGGGAGATCAATTAGCCGCCTACTTAGATGCTAACTTATGTGTGGTCAATTATATCTGATTATTAATCTGTCAAAATCTGTCAATTCCTTGACGTTGCTGAACATCATGCTTAACACTATCATCAAAACAATAAATGGTTCAATTATAACACAAGAATTGATGGAAAAGTTCTGCTGCATGCAATTTAGCTTAAAGGTGCAGTGTGTAGAATTTTGTGGCATCTTTCATGTCTACATAGGGATTGTGCCACATCGCACCCCCATGTTTCAACAGTAGCCCAGAATGGACAAATCAAACACTGGCTCTAGACAGGGCCTTTTTCATTTTTCTCAAGTTTTGAGGCCATCACAGATTCTCCTTAGAAAGGGAGGGGTAGGGAGAGGGATATATAGTTGATTAGTACCTCACCGCTAGATGCCACTAAATCCTACACACTGGACCTTTAAGACAGTTATAAGAAGACCAAAAACCTCAATTACTTTATCTCTGCCCCCTGAATACCCTGACTAAATGTCAAGATCATAGAGTCCCTCTGGGCTTAAAGGGGATGTTATCAAAAGGCTTTTCTGTTGCTTTATGTTCCACTAAATAACACGGGTCTTTCTCATCATTGTCCTTCTCTATGTTCACTTCGGCCTTTAAGTTCGCTTTCTACACTATGGCGCAGATAGCCAGTGACCTCACCCTATTCCCAGAGTTCAAAGCACTAGGCTGTGAGCCTCTATTGTACTGAATCACAAGGATGGCCCAATCTTTAATATTGAATTTCAAACACCTCACAGATACTGCTTTGCTGCCTCTTGGAGGAAGAGAGAGAGAGCAAGAGAGAGAGAGAAAAAAAACACTTCCAGACTGTTTTTACAGAGGTGGAAAAAATGTGTGAGGTAGGATAATAACAAGTCTGTTAAAATTGTTACACAATGAAGATCAGCAGGAAAAAGCAGCTGTGTTTTTTTTATCTGTTTGTGAAGTACTGCAGTTAATAGCTGGTTAAATACAATGTGTACTGTACTCAGAGCGAGCATTCAAAGAGCCCTGTTCGACAGTACAATATCATTAAAGACATATCAAGAAGGAGAGCAAAATATGCAAATCAGAGCACTTACAGCCACCAACATCAAAGCAGTCACAATGAAGCCAGCCACAAATAGAACAAAAGCATTAGTTGCAATAAGACTTGGCCTAGGGGTAAGTTAGGGCACAAATGGTTGTTGTTGATTCTTGTGGCGATAAGCTTGCTTTAGCATCACCACTGCCTATGTACATATACCAGTGAAGTGGATTTAATCGCACTAATTAGAATGATCTCAAGGCAAAATGCAACATCTACTGGAATAATCTGAGAGAAAAGATCTCCACTCCAATTTATTCTCCCCCTCTTCTTTTCCGGGGGTTGAGCAGAGGATCTGTTTTTGGTAAACGAGTGAGCGGCTGGTGTCTGGTGGTTGGGTGCATGTGTCACTTTGGACTGGTTGCCATTTCGAGGACAAGCTGCAGGGAGCCCACTGGTAGGGAGGGTGTGTGTGTGTGTGTGTGTGTGGGTATACACATGAGTGTGTGTGACAGAAAGAAAAAGAGAGAAAAAGAGTGAATCAGAGCCTTAGCAACAGCGACAGAGTGCTATACAC
>JANJYQ010011139.1:1648-12511 GCA_024605255.1 Rastrelliger kanagurta | reverse complement strand
GTAATTTCTTTCCCACAGTGACACACTCGACTTCAGCCTCCACTCCATAGTTATCAGGAGGGAAGTGATGCTATCACCTCTTCCTGCTGGAGTGTTGGGTTTGTTTGTCCTGCTGGTTTGTATATAAGCAGTGTATATGTACAGTATGTGTGGTCATGTGGTTCTATGGGTGTGCCTAAGTGCAACATTTGAAATAAATCCTCTTTACTATATAGTGATGTATATGAAGTTCAATCAATAATGTGTGATGATCTTCCACCCACAGGTTGGCTTTCATTGTGCTCCTCTCTTCTCAGCCTTTCTCCTGAGTTGTTCATATCTTCTTTTTTTTCGCTCCATCTCTTTATGTTATCAGTGCAGATTATTTGTTGTCTTCCCACTCTTCATTTCCCTTCAATCATCCCTACCAAAAATGTCTTCCCACTGGACCCTCTCATAATTTGCCCTGCAAACTCAAACTTTATCTCTGCAATCTTCTATCAGAATCTTATCATACATCTTTTCCAGCTGATCTTCAAAATTATCCAGTAGCACCATATCTTAAATCCAATTAACAGTCTCTTTCTCTCCTCTGTAAATGTCCATGTCTGTGATCCATACTGTATGTAAAAAAAAAAAGAAAAGCTGTAGGTTTCAGTGATCTTCTTCTTTACTATGATATTTATGTTATGTCAGAAATTATTTTATCTCCATGGAACCTTTTTTTGCTGATTTAATTCTGTTTTTAATCTCTTTTAGACATCTTCTATAATCTTAAATCTAACTTCCCAAGTAATCCTCCAGTTTAATTTTAATTTTCACAGTTTCATCTTTTCCCATAATCATCATCTTTTTGTTGTTCAGTGCTTTTTGTATCTGTAGCAAGCCTGATTTACAGCATCTAATATTTCTTGGAGTCCCTGCTCATATTCTGCCAGAATATCCACAAACCCTAAAATCAGAATACACAGTTTACCAAGTTCAATAAAGTTCAATAAAATAATGAAATATGAAAGCACAAAGTTAGACTGAGCCTTTTCTAAAGCAAAGAAAATGAGTCACATCCCCCCACTGCTTAGGACATAGCAACCTGTATCTTTTAGAATTGATTTTTAAAGTTATTTTACTTGTACTTATTTATAAAACTTTAATTGACATTGCTCCTCCCTGCATTAGAGGTTTTCCTTGATGTTATGTTCCAGTCAGATCACTGTTTCTCAACAAGTGTTTCTTATGTGTCCCATAAGTGTCCCATACCGTTGAGGCCGTCTTCTGTTTTTTATTTGTGGAATACACTGCCTTTGGATATATAATGGAAAGCTCTCAGTATGTTTTGAAAGGAAATTAAGGGCCTTTTTAATTTGATTTCAATTAGAAGTAATGCTATAGCCTTGGTTGTAATCTCTAGTTTTAGAAAAAAAATGAAGAAATTGCAAAGATAATTAAAGTTCATCCTGTAAGGGACAAGGATTTATTTACAACATTTAATAAAAATCCATACATTTTTTGCCAAGATATTTGACTTAAAATCTCATGATGACCTCATGATCAACTCCTGCTACATTTGTAACAACTGCAATGGCAATGAATCCAATAGTTGCTTAGATATTTATGTCTGAGCCAAAGTAATGGACTAAATGACTGATATTTCCTTCCCTATACTCACTGACAGACTGAATCTCACAGCTTACTGATGATGTCATAAGGCCACAAACACACCTGGTTGCTCTTATCTTTAGTTCTCACATTAGTTTATCCTCATGTAAAGTTTGCTCAGATTGGCCCCAGGCTCTGTGGTTTGGTCTTCTGCAGGTTTGGAGAAGGTTTGGGTCACTGCACCGTGCGAGGGAAGATTTCAGTTTTATTTAATTAAAGGGTTCGTTAAGCAGCTTTGAGAAGAGTAATTAGTTGACTTGATGGGTTCACTGGAGCGGAGGAGAGGGTGGGGGGTCATGAGGAGTCGACTGGGGTGTTCAGGATGAATCAGCAGTAGCAGGAGGAGGGGTGGTAGGCAAGCACATGGTGCGAAGACAACAGAAGGCCCTGTAACAGAGAAGCTGGGGCAAGATGGCCTGCAGGAGACCAGACTGCATAGATATAACTTAAATCAACTCCTCCTAGTCCACTTCTGTGTGTTGATTATTTTACATATTTTTATAGCAATGTATTATGTCCTGTGTAGGTGTTTCAGGGAGCTTAACTTTACATCTAGCACCATTTATCATATAAATATGCCTCTATTCTCTTGTTTGGATTTTTTTTTCTGCGCAGTAAAATTACCAAAAAATAATATTTCTACTAAGTACTGATCTTTTGTATCTCAGCTTATTTTATTTATTTATTTTTTAGATTCATAGAGTCCTGTTTTCACTTTTACTGTTAAAACCTATTTCACATTGCAAAAGCCATGGCAATATAATAAGCTCCACTGGGATTTAAGGTAACAACACTTTCAGATTATAATTTTTCAAATACAGTGCAGTCAATGGACTAGTGTGTCATTTGTATTTCTACCTTGTCCAGTTTTACAGCAACAACTTGTTTCATCTCATATCTTTTGTTGATCACAGAAACAGAGCTGATAATTAAGTGTAGTGTATTGATTTTACACACATACTGATGACATGCAGTGTGGATCATTGTGTTTATCAAATGACTCACACATGATACACTATAACTTGCATGTATTGAAAAAATGCAAAATGTTTGAAGTTTTTGAAAAACACCTTTTGAAAAAGTGTTTCTAATCTTATTCTAATGTATGCAGAGGCAGGAATATATTCTGATGGTCTTTTGGGGAAATTGTTCATTAAAAGGCCACAGCCAACACCTTTGAAACATTATCCAATGTGAATTTAAGGATCTGCATCTGTGTTTTTGTCACTGCTGTCATGCCTTTTTTATCCCCCTGAATATGCCCTCTACTGGTTTGAATGGGTAGTATATCAGCTAGATGGGAAACATTTCTTAACCATGCTGACCTGCAGCACTATTAGAAAATCTGATCCAAACAAAAAGCTGCCATAACACCATGTGACAACCATGATCACTTTGATCCTCAAACTTAAACTGCCATGAAACTGAAATTAATGTGAAATATCTTTAAACAAAGACAGTCACCACCTCCAGCTTTGATCTATTTCAGCTTTCTTTGATGCATACCCAGTAGTGCATGTTTCAATGCCACATCTAGTGAAACATGCCACACATGATGACATCATCATCCCGGGGCGAAGCGCCAATGAGAACCCAATGGGGGGAGTCAATCACGGGTCATTGCAATAATATCGACCAATCAGTGCAAGCTGAAAGGCCCGTTACCATGGTGATTAGCATGGGTTCAAATAGTGTATGTGCAGCAGATGCCCCCTGTGTTGGTTCCATATGCACTTGTACATGCATGGACTGGCCTACAGCATTAATCCTATACTGTGGCTGTATGCATGAATGGACACAGAACTCTTATCAGCATGGGACACTGAGGTGAACTCATTCACACCATCACACATGCAATAATAAGCTTTTCTTAGTTCTGTAACACATGATGCGATCCATGCATGTGTCTGCAGTGCCTTCTCTCCAGGTTTAAATGTATTTTCTGTTTAGTACACAGCTCTTTTTTCAGCCATTGTAACTTAGCTATGGTAATTATGGTCGTTAGGTCTCTTCGGCATTGTTCTCCGAGAGGATGGATGAGGAGAAGTGTGGGTGGCTGTGAAGGGTGAGGGGAGGGGAGGGGAGGCAAGGACACTGAGCAAACGACAGTGCTGAGTAGGAGAAGTACAATGAGCTGTGAGTCAGAGGATAAATAGGATAGAGAAGCAAGAGAGAGGTTTGCTGAGAAAAGGTCAGTATGTGGAGGGCTTTTTACAGTAAAATGCCAGAGGACTAATAATCCACAGGAATGTTATGTTCATGCTATCTCTCTGTTTTTTGGTTTTAATGTTCATAACTGGCTAGATTGGGACATGAGCAGGTGACTCATGATGCACAAACGAGAGGAGCTCAACATAAATGTGTATTGAATGACTGTTAAAGTCTATCTCTAGAATATGTTAAATAGCTTGTGTCTGACATGTAATGTCTTTTTTAATGCAAAGTTTCTCTTCATAGTTTGTTTCAACAAAACTTTTTGACTTGCCTTTTCTGCTTCTTCGTTCACTAATTTGAAATGTTCCACTATCATCATGATGAGGAGTCAACTGACCCTTGCATTCCTGACTCCTGGGACTGCACAAACTATTGTTATCCCTATTGTCTGTGACTGAATTATCTGAATTATATGCTACAATACTTTGCACACCAAAACAGACACCACAGTCATCCAAGCTATTCACAGCTTGGACCTCATATTCAGTTGTCTCTGGACACAAGGCAATTTGACCACAGTTCAGGTCAGATATCATCCTGATTAGATACATGCCTTTATCAAGCACTTTGCTGATGCATTGTGCCTACATATTTGTGGTCTCTAGGAGGACACACAGTTTGGTCTGTAAGTGTTCAGATATGTAACCATGCAAATATTTCCATTTTAATTTACCCAACATCTTGAGATCCATTTCTGTAATTTCTGCCTCTGGCTTTATACGAAGATGAATGCTATTTGATTTGTGGCGCGCACACGTATTGGAAAATTGCATTTAGTACATTGTACACTGTACATGTTACTCTGGATAATACACAGTTCAGTTATCGACAGTTGTAAGAGCTATTTCTTCAATCAAATAAATATTCCTGATGAAATCTTTTGAAAGTTTTCTATTCGGATAATAAAATACTACCAGAAATGATATGTGTAATTTGACTAAAATTACCCTTTTACATTAATAAAATGAGTGCAACCTCTTTGGACTGAAACCAATGCACCTGTTTACGCTGCGTACTGTTTTCACTCAAGTTTACAAGTATGGTTAATTGAGAGCATTTCAAACTTTCCACTGACTTTTCCTTTACTTAACATGTACGGCAAACTGCAGCAGAGATGTCGTTACATCTATTTTTTCAACAAGGATCTGAATCTGGAGTGGAGCAGAGCTGTTTTTGGAAGGAAACCAACCTTCAGGGAACACTGGACTGCATTTTCATTAAAGTTTATTCATGGAAGGTCAGCAGGTTGTTTTAGTCTACCTGCAGTCAATAGCTGACATGACTCAACTGGGCTTTGAAAATAAACTACAGTCCCCTTGGATATGTACACTAGATACCTCTAGGTACAACCAAAATGCTGTTCTGGATTAGCATGTCAGGGATCACAATACAATGCAAGCATTTTGCTCTTCCTGCTCTTTGTGGTTTTCAAATACCACTTCACCAGATAAACTGGTTCATCTGCCCTGGCCACTAAGGTTTAACTCTGTTTGAATATGTTGACTTTAAGAGAAGCTCATCCCATTAGCAAATGTTTACACTAATAAAAAATCCAATCTGTGGCCTTGCAGAAAATGATGCCATTTAAAGCCAATATGCCAATACATCCCCTTCCACAAATACTTCCTCATTTAGGCTGCTTACCTGTTGAAGTGAAGACACTTTGGTTCTTAAGTGCAAATTAGTTCAGAATACAACCAGTAATTAGTAGTTAGCCCCCTATGATGTTTTAAAATATTGGTTTCTTGTCTATTCATATCAACCTCATCTATTTTCTTTTCACTGATTTACCATTGAGATGTGAGGTTGTCCTATCACTTTCACTTCCTTGTACCTAACTTAAACTTAAATAGACTTTGTTCAGACAAGCAAAAGCTTGCACAGGAAGAAACCAAATGCTCATACCCTGATGTGTGGAAGAATAAAGACAGATGAAGATATCTGGAGAACCTGGAGGGATCAGCTTAGTCTGTAGGAGTTTGCAGCCTGCCTCCCCTGTAGCACGGATTTAAAGTTGTCTTGTTTTAAAATTCCAAACAAAAAGAAACCCACCATTGCTCCTTATATCCTCTACCTTTTGTCACTTTCTTACTCTCTTTTTTGTCCTATTAGTTAAGAGTTAAGGTCTGATTCATGTCTCCTTATCAGGATGAATGTTGTCACAGGGGACTTAATTCTCAGCCTTCCAGCTGCAAGTGACTATCTTGTCTGATGGCAATTTTTAAACCAAACAACATGAGGAAACATATAGCTTTTTTAAAACAATACAACAGGATAGGCTGCTGCTGCACTTCCTCTATAGAACATAATGAGCATTGTCATACCACAGGCACCACACATGTCTCTTGCTTGATGAACACAAGCGCTTTAAAATGTTGTGGTAAACTGTATACAATGCAATACAAAGAACTTCATTAATCCCACTAGGGGTCATTTGGAGCTACCTGTTAAAACAAATAATATAAATAATACTATTTAGAGTAGCAGTTACTTTTACACTGAGTGTTATATGGCAACGCCTTGAGAAAATTCATTTGCAAGAAAAAGCTAAAACACTTGGCTGCTTTATGTGAAATTTGTTAGACACAAAAAGAATTCACATCCTTTTGAATCACTCTGGTGATCTTAACAGTCTTGTTCAAGTTCCTTCTGTCTTTCACTGTGAGGTTTGTGAAACCAGCCGATAAAAAGAAAACTCTGGAAACTTTCAATGAAAGGTTGGTAAAAGCGAGGATGATGGGACTGATAGGAATGGAATTAGGCTGTAATAATGTTAATAATGTTCATTTGAATGATCATAATGGCAATTATTATAATGGTGGTTGAATTGGATTTTCTTGATAAATGCATGTTATTAATGCTGCAAGCAGCTCAAACATTAATATTGCTGTTGATTTGTGTGAGATTATTTGGGTAATATTTCATACATCAAGAAGGGAGTAGATCATATTTGTAATGTTTTTAACAGTGAAAAAACAGAATAAATTAATGATGATACACATTAACCCTCCACACTATATGTATGCTGCACTACTAAGCACAACATTTCATTTCTGTTTCTATAACAACCGGGTGCCTCACAGTTATTCTGCAACATATCAGACTGATGAAAAAAGAAATAATGAATCAATTTTGGCATCAGTTTGTGGAATACTATCATAGAATAAATAGTGACTGACCATACATAATTTGTGTTATGATATTGTCAAACCCATCCAATAGTATTGCTATATCACTAGCAGTGATGGTATGTTGGTTACCATGGCAATCACGCCCCTTAGTGGTCAAATAGATGAAATACTGGCGCACGACAGCCATAAGGTGGCGCACTATCCATACAACATTCATCACACATTACATTACAGCCTGTTAAATCATTTATAGTAAGATCCATTGTCAGGATCCAATTTAGTTTTTTCTCAGTAGTTAATCTGACCCGTATGTTTTAGATATTGACAGATGGTTATTATGTAATCCCATGAGAACATTTTGTCACGCACAGTATTTCACAATCTGAAATTCCTAGTGATGCATAAAATAAACCTTGCCACAACCAGTTGCACAACACATACTCTTATTGTAGTAGTATAAACTATAAACCCTTCAAGATCCCGTAATTACTGGATGTTTTTAGAAGCATTTAAAAATGTCACTGCCGAACAGACAAATGAGACACGGATACCGTGTAACGGAGCTTAAAGCTTCAGCAACGATGTGGATTGTAAATAAACAAACAAAACAAACAAAACATGAGTGGGACCATAGATAGGCCTTTCTTGGATTTTAGCTGGAATCCAACCCACTGTTTTATGTAGCAAATACATTTATATTACAAGGTATTATTGTGAAATCAGAACCACATTGCCTCTTGCAATTGCGTCACAACACACACGATGGCGCACAATAGCAACAGGTCGCAATCATAAGGTTTGTGCCAGTGGTAGAAGCCAACAGTATACGAAATAATGTTTTAAAAGTTTGATTTCTGAAGACATAAAGTAAAAAAAAAAGTCTAAACTCTCAATATTCCTTTAATAATAATATGATAGGGTGATAAGGACCAATTTGTTGCTATCGTGTCATCAGTGGAAGTAAATATCAAAAATAAATCTTGTGTACAATTTGTGAAATTCAGTTGGGTCGCTTGGATACTATGTCCTGTGTTGTTTATCCTTTCTTCTCCCCAACTCCTACTCCTCCTCTTCCTCCTCCCTCCCTCACTCCCGCTCATAGAAACTCCTAAACTCTGTCAGTAACGCTTCAGACGCGCTCACTGCTGCACAAACTGGTTTCCTGCTGGTCACAGTTTAGTCTGCGGCTCATACTTTGGCTTCACAAATTTGGATTTGTTACCATGCTGGATTAAGCTCATTAACTTTGCTGAGGTTTGTTTTCCAGTGGCGCAGGTACAATGAGCGCATTCTGCAACAGATCGACAGATTAGAGGTAAGTTCACAACTACTAAAAAACAACGACAAAGCGTTTTCTCTGTTGTAAAGAAAGTCACATCAAATTGTGAAGATTTACTGAATTTTACTGTACACAAAGAAACATCAAAGTAAAAATGATTAATAAAAAAAACAATACTACTCGAACCCATTCTTTACATGTTGGGATATTATAGTGACGACTGAACTATCTTGTCAGCTTTATGTTTGTAATTAGGGCATTTCACCACACTGAGCATACACAAAAGGATTATCAGTTGTCTTCACTGGCTTATGTTCTGCACAAATTTACTTTTTCCCTTTGTGTGTTCAGTGTCTATAAAATTTAGCAGCCAGTTTCTACCGCAAAACCCTGTTAATGAGTAAACTTTGGGAATTTGGACACTGCACTGAGCTCATTGATACTGATTGATACTCTCTCTCTGTTTACCCTTAGGAGAGAGCTCAGTGTTTGCACTGTGAACTGTAGGTTGTGACACAGATAGTGAAAAGGACAAGACACTTGAGGAACATGGATTTCGGTAATGATGTGGATTTGTCCAATAATAATATCACTCCTTTATGGAAACGCCGCACAGACTCAAGCAAACCCAAACCACGACCTCTCAGTTATCACATAAATGGGGTCATGACTACAGACTTTCCTGTGGAGGACAACAAGAGCTCCTTTACCTTGAGCCAACCTGCTGAGAGACTGGTGGTTACACCTCAGTGTTCAGATAAGAACACTGTGGTGCTGAAGCATGTTTTACACAAGCCTTCCAGGAAATCCAGAGTTGTTCGAAGCATCAGCATTGGGCACCTGTCCAACGGACGCTTCTCCCTGTCCAGATTTAGGTCTGAGGAAAGCAGCTCAGCCTCACTGGACAACAGAGTGTGTAATGGTGAATGTGATGGGAGGAAAACCAGTAATGGAATGACAGTTTGGCCTGACAAGCATCTCCAGGATTCTCAAAAAGTCTTGTCCAGTCCCTTCAGTCTGAATTTACAGAAAGACAGGATAGCTTTTGGATCAACATCACTTGAAGCTTCTTCTTTAAACAATTCCTTGCCTGTCCTGTGTCCTCCAGACACCCCGAATAACAACAGCTATAACCACAACCACCATGAACTATCCTCCCTTTCATCTGCATCCAGCCCATCTCCTCCTGCCCGCCGTACCCCAACCCCTTCCCACAGCTCAACCTCAAGCATCCCCTCCCTGTCTTCCTTCACCTCCTCTGACCCCCCAACCCCCCGCTCCCCATCACCAGCAGACAGTAGGCAAACTCTGCTCAGACAGTCCTCATCATCGTCTGCCTCCTCACAAGAAACCACACATGCCTCTTCCCCCTCCTCCATGTCCTGCACCTCCCCCTCCCCCTCTCTTTCTCCATCTATCTCTCCCGTGCCTTCTATCGTCCTCAGCACCCATAGCCCAGCTGCCCTGAAGATGGGCACCAATCAACTCATTCCCAAGAGCTTAGCATCGGATGTTCGGCAGAGCAAAGCATCCCCGCAAGGCCATGGATTGGCAGGGTTGCTAGGGCTGGATACTTCTAAGCGAGCAGTGAAAACTCGAAGCATGGTGGAGACAGGAAGCTACTTCGGTACAGGAGCGGGTCATGGTGAGGTGACAGATGCAGAAGGTGGGAGCCCAGGCTCACTAAAGAGAGGACTGAGGAGTACATCCTATAGGAGGGCTGTTGTGACTGGAGTTGATCTTGAGGGCCAGTCTATAGATTCTGATGCCTCTCGACTCTCCCAGCCTGTCATCAAAGGACTAGAAGGGCATAATCCGGATTCCCCAATCAGCCCAGGCAATGCTGGGCCTGCCAAGCCCGCCAGCCCTGGTACACCCAAACTCTCCATTGCTAGAACACTGAAACTCTCCAGCCCTGGGTCACCCAAAATTTCCAGCCCTAGTACACCCAAACTCTCCATCCCTGGAACACCCAAACACACTAGTCCTGGGTCACCCAAACTCTCCATCCCTGGAGCACCCAAACTCTGCAGCCCTGGGTCACCCAAACTCTCCATCCCTGGAACACCCAAACTCTGCAGCCCTGGGTCACCCAAACTGGCCAGTCCTGGGACAGAAAAAACAGCGAGCACTGGGAAAAACAAGGTGGGTAAACTTTTAGTCAAAAAAGAAAACATGCTCAAAAGATGTTCTAAAGAAACAAACATTTGTGCTCTAGTGATATCAATACAAATAAACATTTAAAAAAAATACCAGTGTTGAGCTGAACTTTAACCTTAAATGCTTTTTTTGGAACATTTGTATTAAGTTGTCAATTAATTTGATTGTCTATCTGAAAAGCAAATCCCTAGTTATTTAAAAATTGTGGTTGAACATGACAATAAATGTAAATGTGAATGGACAGTGAATTTTCAACTAATTTTATGTTTAATCATGTGTGTGCACAAAAATTGCTTCGACGTTGACTTTCGGTGAGACGAGGGGTAAAGTTCACATTGTAAAATTACAACACAGACAGAGTATTGTGGAGCAAACTTCAGTAGAAGTAAGGACAAGACCTTATCAGGAAGCAATTAATGTGGTAGTTAGGAGACATTATGTAAT
>JANJYQ010011123.1:0-10636 GCA_024605255.1 Rastrelliger kanagurta | reverse complement strand
GCAGCCACTCCTCACTGGTAGCAGAAAATCACAAGCTGACAAACAAACAGAATAATAACCTCCACCGGCACGACTCCTATACCTGGAGAGAAAATGAATTCACTAAATTTGATAAGGGCCAACAGGGAGCCTTCACTTTTGACAGGTACAACTAAGGAATTTGTCACAGGTTCAAAAACTAATCTAATTTCTTGAACAACACACTTGACTTGTGAAAATCTCCCATATTGGATTTTGTATTGGCCACAAAATGTGTAGATGGAAAAATACACAATGGTAATTGAAGGATTAGAACTCATACCAGTGGAATGGCATTATGTTTTTATCTCAGCGTTACCATGATACAAAGACACTGGTGTTAAGTGTGCACCAACAGGTAAACAGACACTCATCTTCTATCCTTCACTGAGGCTTACAGCAATATAACAACACACTCATGGAAGGAAAAATTGTCATTTCAAAAAGCATACTAATGATGACCAACTAATGCTCTAAGAGCCTTCTATCTCTCCTATTCAGTGAACTCTAAGAGCTATTTTCAAATGACATATGAAACTTCTAAAGTTGTCTAAGCTTTTTACAGACTTCTAGACACTTAAAGTGTTAATTGAGAATCTGTAAGATATTAATTGAATACACCATAACAAGTTTGTTTGGTAATTGGATGAACCCCCCGTGGGTCTCGTATACAACTCTCTGAACCTTGCTACATCAATGCTAGCCTCATGGGAAGACTGTCTCTCATTAGCAGTGCATGATGCTGTCTTGGTCTGGCCTTGCTGTCCGCCACATACTGCTGCAGCTGTCTTGCACACTGCATCTAACCAAAAGACACAGAAGATGAATACTAACTGCTTAAGTCATTCATAATGGTTTTTCATTTGGTGTGTATGCTAAATTTTGTCTATAGAAAACATTTTTCACCACAATATGTGATACAGTATGTGAGGAGCAAGAAAAAACAACACTCCTGTATGTATGTCAGCGACAAGCCTGCCGAGAACCTACAGTAGTTTCATGTGGCGTTTGATGAACTGCGTGTTACGATGACTATCTGGCATCATCTTATCCCTCATTAATCCAGAACTATAGAATCACACATGCATGCTTTTGTTGTTGCCAACACCAGTGTGCTCCACAGGCTCTGTCAGCCACGCTGTGACATCGAACATGACAATGGCTGCGATTTGCTGGGTGCTGTCTGCCTGCCCCCAGCTCTGCCATTTGAAGTTTTGCCACCTGTGCCTGTGCAGCCTTACTGTAATTCAACAGCTGAACCAGTGAGAGTGCCTGTTCTGTGCCCAATCGCCTTTTAAGTTAATTTTGGAAGCACCTGCAATCTGCAATAAACATCAATTAAAGCTATGACCTGATCTATCAGCGCATGCCCTTCGGTGGCATCCCCTGCCCTTAAGCTTCATTAAAGCCTTTCATTTTGGGCCAGCATATTTTGGTGCAGGTATTATTTATGGCATATGTGTGTGTGCCAGGTAACACAGATGCTGTAGAGAGAACATTAAGAGGGAGAGAGAGACAGAGGGGGAGTGAGAGACAACTCTTTGTTCAAGGTTCATCCAGACCTCACACAGCTGGCAGCAGGCAGTGAGCATAGAAGCCCATTCTCTGAATCCTGCCTCCTGTTAGTCTGTTGTTGACGACATGTGGCAGTGATATTATCCAAATTAACTGCATGCCCCATCAGTACCAAAGACTTAGTTGGGTACTAATAGCCACCTTGCCTATTAATCTGAGTGAAAGTTGGATTTGGGAAGAAGAGGATAACAGGTGCAGGGATAGAGGGAGGAAGATATTGATAATATAGATTAATATTAGATTATTAATGAAGTTTTGGATCAGGTCTGTTTGTGGCTCCATATGTTGCCTTGGACAGTTTATCTGCAGCAGACCTCAGGTGGCACAATGGCTTAACCTAATGCAGCTGTGCCTGGGCTGCAGCAACACAAGCATGCAGAACATGCGCAAAAGTTGTCCTGATGAGCCAAGTTTTGATTTCTACAAGAAAGCAAAAACAGCCCTAGAGGAGTCCAATTATGCAAATGTTCGGAATGTAAATATATTTTATTGATTGAGTCAACAAGATATTTTGAACAGAAGCTAAACATCATGAATATAATCAAATTTATGTAATAAGCCTGTCATAATTGTGTACAATCAGTGTGCAACATGATTATCCTTTGGCTCATGGCCTACTGTTTATTCAATTTTAACCCTTGTGCTTTACATGCTAAAAAGTTTACTCTCTGCTGAGGCCAACAACCACACACAAAGTTAATCCAGCAACACCACTTATTTCCCTCCCTCGCCACTTCAATGTAATGCAAAATGAGGCAGCATCAAAAAGATGTGTAAATTACATCTGGCTTCCTGGACACTATGTGACTGCCAGGAAATGTCCGTAAATATTTATTGCAGAACATCAGTGAAGTGTGTGAAGGTGCAAAAGTCTGCCAAAAAAGTGTGTGCTCATGTGTGTGTCCAGCTGTGCAGTACGCCACATTCCAGTATACCAGCAGGGAGATTCTTCGTAATTCATAATTTTTTTTTCCTTAAGCTTTTTTTTCGGTGGCCTGTTCAAGGCCGACAGAAGTATATCTAATTCATAATTAACTGCTGTCTGACAAGAGTTACAGGTTTAGTGGCTTCTGTCTTCTAGTAAACAAATCGACACCTAGTAGTGCTATTTCATGCATCTGTATGTCAAACAGACCAACACGTCATTACAGTACTTGGGGACCTGTCTTACAGTAATATGTTTGCAATGCAATAACAACAGGAATAATAGTGAATGTGGATGGAAATAATTGGAAGACCACAACAAAGGACATCCAATCAACAGATATTTTTGCAGCATGGTGAGGAGCACTGTTCACCATCAGTCGGCGCCAGCATGAATTACAGAAGAGTAGTAAGAGTCGTCAACATTAAAACAATCCGTCCTTACTACCATCACACATTACAACAAGCTAGTTTTCGTAGTGAAATTATTGACACCAATCTCTGGCTGTTTGGACATGTGTTTTGCTAACATATTGTGTTAGCTAATGGTCCGTTGGCTAATAGAAATCTATACTTAATCTGTGTGTGCATAAACTGAAACAGCTTAATGTTACAAATCTAACTTGTCAACATGCCTTAATGTTACAGATGTTAACTTTGTGTCTTATGCATTCATAGAGCATGTGGAAGTACTGTAACATGTGTTTAGACTAACTCCCTGGCTACCTATAAGCACTCTGTGTCACCTTTTTTTTCTCTCTGTAACTTTATAATTCCTCTATTGTTAGGTATCACAGAGTTTGGAAAACGAGGGAAGATGAATATAGTCTAGTAACAAACTGGGGAATCACTGTATTGCATGATGTTTTTATTTTTTTCTGTACTGAATCTTTTTCAATACAAAACTTCACTTCAGTTAAAGTGAAAAGGGTTAGCCCTGAAGCTAGTGACAAACTATGGCCCAGAATCACTTAAAAGTAGACCAGCTATTCTCATTTTAGTGACAATTTCATATATTTATATATACATACAGTAATATATGCACAATACTGATACATTATTTTTTATTATGAAATGGCATGAACATATGAAAATAAATCACTGTCTGTAAAAACTATGCCCTTTAAAGTTTTGCATGCATCTCAATCCTGAGGCATTTCTTCACCTATTTCTACCCCTGACAGGTGTTGACCACTCCTGCTGATGAGTAAAGTCTCTCCTCATCTCATTTGATTTAAAATCCATAGATAAGGCCAATTTCATCAGCTCTTGTGTCAGTTGTGCTTATTATTCTATTTGCCTGTTTTTAGGCATTTTATATTGATACTTTATATTTAGTTGGCAAAATGTTTTTGACTCTTTATATATAGCAAAGGAGGATTGATAAAAGAGGGAATGGCCACAGTGTGCAGGTATATGAAAAGCAGCAGGCTACAGTCTCCTTTACTAAAATGTGTGAACCAGTGATCATCTCATATGTCATTGAGGGTAAATGTCTTATTTTGATCTACTGTCCATTCCAAGGGAAGACCACTTGTAATGTGCATCACAGATATAACTGCAGTAGTTCACTATTCAGCACAAGTATTCCTTCCATATGGAAGAAGTCCATTAGATTTCTGTAAACATGGTATGCACAATCCATTCACACAATGAAAAATAAGTAATTATGCTTGCTCCTGGTGGTTAACAATAAATAATTTCCATTTAAAGAGTGTGAATAGATGGATAGATAAAATTCAGGCTGTGAATAGTAAATTAATAAAAGTCAACACATTAACAGGGAGTCTGATAAACTGCAAGTGTCCCACAATATTACCAAGGGCTTACCGCTGAAATATCAGAAAGCAGTTAAGGAAGCGAAAGGAGTTTATTAATCTGACCTCATTTTGAAGATCCATCCTAACTCCAGGGTGCTTTTCAATATTATTGACTTACTTGTTAACCTCCTCCTAGTCACTGTAATGAAGCCTTGCTTGATAAGTATTTTAAATGCTGAATATTCTTCAGCAAAAAGTTGAACTGTCACTATTAACAATTTGGCTTTGATGAGCCTGTTTGAAGTAATTTCTCCTATGGGCTGGAAGATGATGTGACTCATATGAAACCCTTTACCTGTACTGCTCTATATTACAGAAGATTTTGTAGTCAATGGCCGTACTTTGTCTCCCATCTATAGCATGTTGCTTTGTTTAATGGATTTTTTAAAGATACAAGTATAGGGTTGATCTTATTCATTTTGACTCATTTTTATCCTTGATAGAAGTGAGAGCTGGATTCAGTTTTCAATCCAATGCTGTATCATATTTATGCATGATATACATGAACATAACAACAGCAGTCAAAACCTTCGCTGTTATGCTGATGACATATTTACATATCAATGTAAGAAATCCAAACACTAACTGTCCAAATATGCTTATAATTTCCCTGAACAGCATACAGTGTACAGTGCCAAAGGTTAATTACACGATCTTTCAAAACCTGCTACTGACGGACACACTATCTCCCAATGTGAGCCACTAATTTCAGTTTTCAGGAACAGATTCAAATGTGTTGTTCAAGCTATTAACTTTTAATGGAAGACAATCACTCCCTTTTAAAGAAAAAAAAGTGCATCCTTTGGTAAAAAGTTGAGAATCTACCTTGATTTTACTTTTCATTCTTCTCATACACTTTTTTTTTTATCACATAATCAAATTTGAAGCCAGAGGTTTATGGCAATTTCATCATGGCTTATTCACAGTCCAAATGATGCAAATTGACTACTTTGGGACAACCCATATGTCATTTCAAGATTTCTTGATACCAGTGTTATTCACTTACATCACATAGATTTTTTACTTTTATGATTCTTCAATTCCTTATTGTTTTTTTCATTCCAGATTTTATTTGTTGGTTCTATGTATGGACTAGAATTGTATCAAGATAAATTCTGTGAACTTCTGTCCAGAATTTACACAATGCATGTGTGTCAAACTATTTTCAGCATTTAAAATGTTTTATTCAGACACATTGTTGGCTTAATTTCAACTGCACTCAAACCATGATCCATGGACTCGTGTCTGGATGTTGCTTTCAGAAGGAACAAAAGCTATGTTTAGGCTCTGCTGGTGGTTTTCTTTCCTTCTACATTTTGCCTGTGTAATGACAAACTCATGCGTACAATATCATCCTATACTATCCCTCCACTATATATGCATGATTTTATTTTTTTTTAAAATTTCACTCCATAACTCTAGTTCCAACCTTTATACATAAATAATATCATATTGACATATACAGCACGATGTCTCCTGAGGACACATTCAAGGATTCATGTGCGGTGCAAAGCAATCATAGCTTTATAAGACTGTGAATGTAAACACTCTCTATCTATCTGTTGAAAACCTAGTGTGAATAGTTGGAGAAGGAAATGGATATTGAGTGAAAAAACAGTGATATAGAGCTGCAGCTGTGTGCTGTAAGGTGGTGGATGCTGACTGTGGGAATCTTTTGTGTACGATAAGACAGAGCGAAAAATGTATGTGAGACTTCAAATTGTTTGAGTACTTTGAAATGAGACACTAACATATATAGGTAGTGTTATCTTTTCTGTGTTTATGTTTGTGTGTATATGTTTTTTTTCCCTCTGTGATACTCTTTGGACCGTGTGTGTCTGAAAACATAGTCAATATTGAATTTCAAAGAGGCATACACACTCCAGTTGGTGTATACATGTGAAAGGCATGTTGGAAACTTAAAAGGAAGACTTGGCCTGCAGAAAGCACTCAGGCAGTCTTAGGAGTTAATTTTATCTCAGTCTATCTCAACTGTTGCATCTTCAAAATATCTAGTTATGATATTAAAGTTGGTTTGGTTTTACATTTTATGAGTGTGTGTTAAAGCGTGTTACTTACAGGCATAGTCTGTCCACCATGTAAGCTGTTGATGGCGGCCTGTGCTTCTGCGTGGCTGGAGAATTTGACAAAGGCACAGCCTGTATAAAAAAAGAGACAAAAAGAGGGGAGGGGCAGAATATCAGGGAAATGGCCTTGAATATTGGAGGAAAACACCATTCATTACCATTGTTTTCATGTTATCTGATTTGTAAATATATTCTGCCATTTGTGTGTTCAGCGCATAACTCTGAATAAATCAGTCTAATTGTAGTGAAGGCATTAGCTGTGTGGAACATCCTGTCCCTCGCCCATTTCTAATTCCACCCCCTCCACTTTGGAGCATGAAGCCAAGGCATTTACTATCCTGACTTGTTTGTGATTATTAATCTGTTTAATATTTACACATTGTGATTTGTGTGCAGTCACTCATGAAAGAGATTATGATGACAAAGGCATAGTATTATAATCTGCCCATCTAACCGAATCTTTGCTCACATATAATTTCCGTGGGGGGGGTGAGGGGAAGGGAGGGTAGGAGGGAGGGGGGCTTGCTGAGGGGGCATTCAAATGATCTTAAATCTGTTGTGTAGTTAGATCTCAAAAGGAAAAATCAATGTCAGTCATGTGTTCTGGAGCCTCACAGCATTAATATTGCAAATGCCATTAAAAGTGATTCAAGTAGATAATAATAATAATGCACATAATATGTTTGGGAGGCTCACATATCCTAACCACATGATTAAATAGTCGCTCCTGTGTAGGTACTATAACATCTAGACAAAGCTGGTGAACTGAAATACAATGGGACTGAAATGTGGTAATTTTCCAAAAGCCATTAGATTAAACAGAAGCTATTTCTCTAAGCTTTATGATCGTCATAGACCGCACAGGGCATTCTGTTATGTCCTATTCTTATCCTTGCCTTCAGGTAGCTCATGTGTTAAGTCAAGAGATACCTAATTAACAAACTCATGGATTAATTCTACCCCTTTTCATTAATCGAGTAGCACCAGTATCTTAGAACCAGACAGGCTTTTCCTCAGTTCAATCTCTGGTTTCTTGAGAACTCCTGGTATCTATTTAAAACAGTAACACATGCTCAAGTACATTTATTCATTCTGTGTTCCCACCAGAGTTGTGATGATTCATTTAAATTACAAACACTGATAGGTAGACTCAGGAGATGTTCTGTGTCTGGCAGCGACCCATTCACTCCTACATCTTGGGAGTCAGCTTTGCTTTCCAGACAAACAAATTAATACTATCCTGACAAAATCAAAAGGATTGAACATAGGGACATACGGTGAGTGCACTATCAATAGAGGACAATTTCTTCATTCACTTAAGGCTTCCCATCCACATTGAATCCACACAATAAATGCTAAGCAGTTGAATCTATTGTGTGCAGAAATGTGGTGAGTAGTAAAGGCCATGTGTTTTCTGTACTGTCAAATGTCCTCAAAGCTGTATAGATCTACAGAGGAAAACAGATAAGTCAAAAAAGCCTTTGATTCTGTCACAGCACTCTAGCACCCTTTTACTTCACTTGAACGCCCCTCCGGGTAGAGCCAGGAAAGGTCTTCATTTGTCCAACTGAAATGTGTCGGCCTACTGTGTGCCATTTGACTGCAACTCTGTCTTTGAAGGAACAAACACATTTAACCTTTGTAGTTGAAATAATAAGGGGCAGTTTGTTCTTGCAAAAGCCTTTTGGTTTTGTAGGGCAAGATAACTTGCAGTTGGTTTCCTAACAAGGCTATCAGATATCATGACAGGATCCCAGTGACCCCAGCAGTTCTGCTTAACTAGAAAGATACTCAAAACTGCAGGCCATTGTATACAGCATCATTGGCAAAGTCATGTCAAAAACAGTGTCCCTAAATATTTCAAAAAATCAGTGCTTTAGCCTTGCTTTTCCTGACCAAGAAAAGGAAAAAGTTAAGTTAAGCAACACAGAGCACAACATCTCAAAAGAATTGGAAGTGCTCTAGCCTCATAAATTATAGTGCACATTTGAGTTTTTGAATTTGATGGCTTAGAATGAGTTGGGGAAAAAGGAAAAAGAGATTGTATTGCTTTCAAGCAAGAGGATCTGCACTGCCTTTTGAATTCCTGGGGTAATAATATGTATGCATGAATTCCATCCCGCTGGATGGGTGACATTTATAACACAACTTAATTATAGACCTAAAAGCCATCTCTCTATTATTCCTGACAATTCCGGGCTCTATTCAACTCTGGCAGCAAGTGTTGCACTTTGAAAGTACTTTGAGGAGCAGCGCCATAGAGAGATGGATGTTAAACTTCTCGGCCTTTTTATTGGGTGAAGAGGGGTGCTGAAAAGCTTCTGAGTAGCATAAATTTACATCAACTGGGGACTAAGCCTCCATCATGGAACAGATAGCACTGTCAATTTCAAGGTCTGTCTCATTCAAATTACAGGAACCTCATCCCAAGCGAGGCGGCTGGTAAAATAATTTGCCGTAACATCCCGTAATGATTGCGTGGGACTGTTGCACAGCGATAGGACCAGATACCTATATATGAGACCTTTGTCTGGTGGTAGCATTCATAGTTAACAGTTTTCTATTTCATAGCAGTGAAATTTGGAGAAAGAGAATGATCAGGTCAGTGATAATAGAGACAAATACCAATACAGGAAATGTATGGCATGTGAAGAGGAGGAAAAGAAAAAGAGCGAAGGTTCGGGGTGCAGGAGGGTGAAAAGGAGTCAAAGCGCGAATGAGTGAGAAAACTAGCTTCTGTCTGACACAGCAGCACCAGCCTTATTTCATTTCATGTGCTGTCAATCAGCTTGAGGCATCTGAGCGGACAGGAAGAGAGGGAGGGAGAAACAGTGAAGGAGGAAACAAACTAGGGAGAAAGAAAGGTAGTGGGCCACTGGGGCGACGCAGAGCAATAGACCTGGGATTAACAGTGAGAGAAACAGATGTAGACACAGATAGAGGTGTGGTTCAGTATAGCCAGCCTTTCTCTTTGATATACTCAGAAGGCATGTGCATTATCAACCACTCTCCCTCGCCTTTCCACACATCCTTTTCACACATTCAGACGCTTCATATAGGAGAATAAATCACAGTCATCTGAAAGAAAGGAAGGCCGAGGTTCCGAGCAATATCACTGCAAATACGATATCACTTCAAATATGACTGTGAGACAGGGACCCATCAAAGGATTATTGGGAGAGGGTGGGAGGGGGGGACTCAAACTCCCAGAACTATCCCACCTGCATCACTCATTTCACAGCCATCTTTAATTTGACCATGCTCTACTAACTAAATAGCACATAAGCCACAGACATGACTGCATAAGCTGTTCCTGAACGCAGGCAAATCTGCCAAGTAGTGAGTGACAGCAGCAAAACCCACAACCAGGCTGCTTTATTTAAAGTAGGACATTATCGTCCAATGGTGTCTCTGGGGAGGAATGACGGGAGTGTGGGAAACAAATATGATTACACCCCTCCACTTTTCAGATAACAGGAAGAGGAGGAGGTGGAAGAGGAGATGGGTAAGGAGAAAGACGAGGTGTTGTGTGATGTATTTGTTGAGTACAAGCCCAGGGTAAGAGGAGCTGCTGTGATGAAGAGACGGCATAAGAAGTTGGAGGTAGAGTGAGAACTAAAAATTGAGTGGAAATGCAGAAAAGAGTGAGAAAAAGAAAGTGAAAGAAATGAGGTGTCTGAGAATGGTGACAATGAGGTATGAAAGAAAAGGCAAGCGAGACACATAAGATGCAGTGAGGAAAAACAGAATGGCTGAAGGGGAGGATGAGTTATTCAGGAGCAGAGTGGATCGTAGACGATGTCAATGAGTGCACGGCGGGTGAACTGTGGCTCTTAAGATGTAAAGAGCAGAAAGAGCTAGAGAGTCGGCACACGTACGGACAGACAGATGGAGGAAGAGGGACAGACAAGGGAAAACGAGTGGGAGGTGTGTGGGCTCTGACCCTTACTGGCCCCATCAGGCCCTCGCAGGACGGTGCACTCCTCGATCTGGCCAAAGGTCTCGAACAGTCGCCTGACGTCGTCCTCGCTCTGCTGCTTGCCGAGCATTCCCACAAACAGCTTCCTGTCTTCTGGATAGGAAGAGAGGAAGGGGTAGGGAAAGGAGGGAGGGTGGAAGAGAGGAGAGAACAGACAAATGCTACAGCTGATGGCACCGTTCTGCTGAGCTGAGAGGAACTTGTGCAACTCAAACCCCACCACCACCACCACC
>JANJYQ010011023.1:2445-18647 GCA_024605255.1 Rastrelliger kanagurta | reverse complement strand
TTTTTTTTTTTTTTACATATAACAGAATGTGTCAAAGCTTTATCACTGCTCTGTGTCGTCAATCGAATGTCTAATCAGCTCATCTACCCAGAAGACTTTGTTCTAAAGTTCACCCTGCTGAGATATCTTAAAGCTGCGTGCACAAACCACCTCTGTGATAGTGTGAGTGATTGCTACAAACGTACTGAGGGCATGATTTGCTCTGGCCTCCAGGATGGCTCTTATTTGATCTGCTAAGTGCTTTGCGGGGAGACAGCGTCAGGCGACGATATTATGACTCACGGCAACCCTGCCTGTCATCTGTATGCAGGGTTCAGCACTTCCTGTATCGGAGGGGAAGAAGCACCGTCAAAGGTCGCCCTAGAAACATCCCTCTGTGACAATGACAACAGAGACAGTATTAACAGGCACCTCTAGGTCCCGCCTCTCAAATTTAGAGGTGACGCCTGTGACCCGAATGGGCAATTCAGCTGCAAATGTTAACGGAAAAAAAAAAACAGCTGACAGAAAGTGAGAATCCAGTTGAGTTCAGTGAGAGTTCAGCTGCATTTATTTTGTGCATTCATACACCTCTAACTTGGCAGAGCTCAGCTATCACGAAGGGGAACTCGGGCTGGGAGAAATGCTGCTATACGGATTGAATACTATGAAATATTTCACCTTCTTTCCCTGCAATCCTATTTGCAAACTATGTGAGGGTGCCGACATGGGGGCGTGAGAACCATCGTGTAAACATAATGTGTTACATGTGTGACCTCTGTATTTCCTCTTATTGCCCAGTGGGATAACATAAAAATACATGAAGACGGAGAAGGTGCTCCATCCATTACCCAATGGACAGTGGTTCCAGGCACAGTGCAGGCCTTAACTAGCTGGCTGTTGTATACTCATGGGCAGGCAGGCTGAAATATGAGGGCTGAGGACATGAGGTCTTCCCAGAATGCTAAACTCTCGCTCCCCACCTCTATCTTTCTCTCTCTCCCCCCGCTGTGCCCTGCAACCAATCTGACGCCTAATTAATCCTGAAGGTCTTTTGTTCCGCTGAGGTTTTCCTCTCTTTCCCCCTACTGCACTCCATCCATCCTCACTTCCCTCGCTTCCTCCCTCCCCCTCACCCCCACAGCCTGCCTCTCATCCTTCCCCCTGCCAGCTTGGTTTTTTACTCTCCTCCTCCCCACACCTAAACCCCCCTCACCTCCTCCCCCACACACATACACATTAATACATGCACCGTATTCCAGCCTCTCCCATTTTGCCTTCCCCCAAGGGAGGTGCGGTACAGTCCCAGAGAGCAGGGCAGAGGTAACAGATGTTTTGCTTTTCTTTTTTTTTTCCCTCAGTCTTTGGGGTAATTTAGTTGAGAGAAGAATGTATGACTGTTGTTACATTTATTCCCAGTATTCTACTATATTATGCTCATATGAGAGACTGTGGGTTTCAGCAGGTATCTGGCATTATGGACTTTGACACACAATGAAGGAGACAGGTAGCAGCAGACTAATGCAGATATGTGGTATTTATAATAGCAATCCCAGAGGGTTCAATCATCAAAATTTCCACAGAAATGTTGACAATTTTTGGGGGGAAGAAATATAGATTCTTGCTTGAGTTAGATAAGAAGATTAATATCACAAGTTTAATCAAGAGTAGTATTGATTTTCTCCGTTTAACCCTCATCAAGCTAATAAGCATATTTCCCAAAATGTGGATATTATAAACGTTCCCAAATTGTGATTCCTTGAGGTATTGTTACTTTTTACTCCAGGTGAGGCTCTAATGTGTGACAAGATATGTAAATACTAGTTTGGTTAAATATAGGTATTAAGACAGATGACTATTTTTCCATAATACCTGTAGAAGACCAAAAAAAAAAAAAAAAAATCCAGCCCTGCTCAGATAATTCATTTCATTCCACAGTGAAGCAGAGCACATCAACAACATAAGACATGTTGCCTCAACTCTGGAAGTGAGTGGGGGGAAAAGCCCTGGAGGAAACATCTATAGAGGTTTGGGAGGTCCAGCGGGTCCAAAGCGATCAGTCAGGCGTGTGAGTGGGTGGAGAGGGACAATCACTGTCAGGGGGATGTGTGTTTGTTTCTGTGTGAGTGTTGATGTGGGCACAGCAGGACACATAATTTGAACATTTTGGTTTTTTTAGGATATAACAAGGTCTCATGGCTGATTATTATTTCATGCAAACCCAAATCAACAATCAGCGACTCAGACGTCTGGAACAGATTCAGGGATTTGTCGGAGATTGGCACCAGCTTTGAGGACTAATTGTGATAATTAGATAAACTACTTTATAATCAGAAGGAAGGATATTAAGAAGTATGTGTAACTGCAGATATGATCTAATTATTTGTGACTGCACATCAGTTCTTTGTAAATAAATTATAGCTCTGTGCTTCTGTCAAATTCTTCTACTGTTGGATATGGTGCATTTCTTGCTACAGCAGTTTTTACAGAGCAAACAAACACTATAGAACACTGACTCTTCAGAAATCACTCTGCTCCCTTTGAAAAGCCAAAGGCGCCGAAGATAACACCACTTTCATGAATAAACAGAACTTAAACAAGAAGGCTAAAAACAACAAGAAAGACAAAAACTGCTTCTTTCAGTGACTTCAGTGACTGCATCATCTTTTTCCAAGATTTGGGCACTTTTTGAAAATACATGGCATAGAGGCTAACAGGAAACAATTAGGGGAATGATATACAGCAAAGGTGCATTACTGTAATTGAACCAGGGACACTGATTACATCGCAATTATGTGACACGTGTGGTAACCACTCCACTACCAATGTGCTCCAAAATTCATTGTTTTGCACATGTTCACTTTAATTCTGCTGGCTAACAATGTACGTATGAAGCTTGAATTGATCAATTATTTTTTTTCATAAATTAGCTGCTGAAACACTCTCACTGTTGGATGATCAGATGGTTTTAATGGCCTGTTTGAAGTTTTAGGCTGCAGTCTCTTAGTTTGAACAGGTCTACCACATGACTACTATCAGGAGCTTCATTATAAACTGCTGTGTGCTTGTTTTAATACTACTTGAATATTTTACATACGTCTTGATCGAGACTGAGCTGTGATAGAAATATTGGATAGATACTGTCCACATCTTCAAAGCTCTCTACACCTTCATATTCTTTTTTATTCCTGCTTTCAATTCAAAGTTGAATTGCTGCCTGCCCCCTTTCCTTCTTTTCCCCAAATTTTGAATGGTCAGGGGACAAAAACAAGTTGTTCCGAGTTCAGTGGGAGCAACTGCATCATGTACATGCCAATGAGTGCAGTCAAAACAAATAAATCATACGTTCTGACCACGCAAACTAAACCATTAAAGTATGCTGTGTGATGCAACAAAGTTTTTGCACAGCTTAAACCATATTACCAAGTAAGCCAAAAAAAAAATTGAAATCAGCTGTCAGATAATGTTAATTTGATCACTATCATGCTGTTTGATTGCATATTTATTGTAGTATTGATCAGTATCCCTGAATAGAATCCTAACATAGTGTTTGGTATATTTCTGGCAAGTACAGAAAATGATGTTTAGTCTAATTTGTGTTGATATTTCTTTACTTCTTTTACTGTTAAATGTGAGTTTTATGGTATAAGTATTTGTTTTGACAGAATATTGTACGAGTATATTAAAGATAAAACATCTACAAATCACAGGTTGCTGCTCCGCTTTGCTGTATGAGTCCTAAAATAATACTACGTCGCCACATCTGTTGATATGGTCGCTGTATGTCAGCAGCACTGTGATGCCTTCACGAACAATCTGATTTTCCCAGCTGTGATGCGTGCTGATTTTTGGGTGTGTGCACATCTCTGTTCAGCGTGTATGACAGAGCGGTCCATCGCTCCAGGCTGGAAGGTCATTTAAAGGCCAGACATCCAGACCTCATCTCCCTCCTCTTCCCCTTTCCTCTGCCTGAGAGCCAGAGATAAACCTACACATGCCAGCCACACAGGACCAATAGTCGTGATTTATCGGAAGCCATTTGGTACCTGAATGCCTATGAAATTCTAATGAACTTGATTATGCTTTTAATGAAGTGTGTGTGTGTGTAGGATGGTGGTGGGGGGTGGTTCTTCAGAAATGATTATAGCCATGCTCTGGCTCACAGCTAGGGGCTTTAGCGGGAGAAAGGAGGAGGGAGGAGGAAGGGAAAGGAGGAATGGAGGATTGTCACAAACAATGAAGACTTAGTAGAACCGACTCAGGGATACTGTAAGGGCGAGGAGAGGTGCAGACAGGAGTGCCACGCTTCTTTAGGAATAGATTACAGGGGCGTTTTACTGTATATGTGAGGTGACTTGACCCAACCAACCCTCCATTTCAGTCCCTCCCTGCTAAGGGATTTTCCCCTCAAAGCTCCATGCTGACGCGGTACATTAGATTCAACAGCCTGCAGCTTCATAGGTCATATTTTGCATACATATTAGACAGTTGAGGATGATTCTAACCTTTCCGTGTACGGGGTGCTCTCATTCAGATGAGGAAACATTATTGTTCGGTAATTTCACACACAAATCTCCACTCTTCCATGCTGCCTTTTTTTCTTTAACGGTAAATGATGAGCTAAGTGGCTGTTAAAAGGGCAGCCTGACAGTCCAGAGGCAAACACTGGCTCTTTGCACACCTTTATTTTTGTAGAAAAAGTGACATATTGTAATGAGATACTTTATGGAGAGATTTCTTTCTTCTGTTAACTACATAGGTCAGAGATCTGAATTAGTTTTGATATATAGCAGGATCTTCTACTGGGTTTTAAAAAAATGTCTGATTTATTACAATGAAGGTCTTATTTGTCTGGTTTTGACCTTTCCATCAGTTACTATTGCTAAAGCCCAGCACACACTGTACGATTTTTAAAATCATTGTCGAATTAGCTTGTGGCTCTGCTTCAACTATGCCAATACCTGTGCCAGTCAACTAGAATTTCTGATGGTTCTAGAAGAGATGATTGGCCCTGTACATTGCATGGTAAAAGATGCACAGAGAAGCAGAGAGCAGAAGCAGAAATCTGGCCCGAGCTTCAGTAGGTCTCAAAAATGGGGTTAAATCTAGTCAAAAATCATACAATATATGCTGGAGTTTGATGCATTTTTTAAAAAAAAATTATTGCAATTATTTTCTTGATTAGTTATTTGATTGTTCAAACCTAAAAATTTCCATAATAGTGCAATGTGACATTTTCCTATTGCTTAAAAATGAAAGATATTCAACTGTCAATGACATAAAAAGGATTCAACTAGAGATAGTTTGGGACTTTAAATGACAAATTAAGGATAAATCAAATATCGCTAATCACCTAATTGTTTCACTTCTAGACTTTATAACAACAAAGTTTGACAGTACATGGAACACAAGCAGTCAGACAGATGGTAAACAGGCCAACAGTTTAACCAAATTATTTCAACCACTTCATTTGGAGCTTAAACTGAAGCATAGCACACCTGATCATTTGATTATCATTTATCTCATTGCACATGAACACTGTATGAGTGCAACAGAGCTAAATCAAAGCTGAACTAAGATGTCGCAGATGGATGTTTACAACTGACAACTTCAGTAATAACAGTATCATCTGCCACAGTGTTTAAAATGGTGGGTCTGATTCATGATCTGATTGTGGTTCATTACATATCTCTGTAACAAGTTAATAACTGTTACATAAAATTCAGCTGAATGGACAAAATTTAAAGTTTTAATAACCTGGAATTAACCTTTAACTATCAAAATCACTTTACAGTACCTTATACTTCACTCAGTGTTTTTTCCCTCGTGTATTTAAAACATGCCTGAAGATATAACAGCTAAAGACATTTGATGTGACTATAGTAAATTATGAATGCAGATGTTTCATCAGGCTATTTGCACTGCACCACTTATGCTGTTAATCACAGTTGATCCTGTGAGTACAGTCTGCTTCAGTTGCTGTCACTTTGTGTGTATCTGTCGCCGTCACTGTCCACATGCTAAGGCTGTAACACTATCTGCAAGGTCTCCAAGCTGTTAATCAACTCCACTCTAATGTGTTGATCACACCTTCTCTCTCTCTCTTCCTCTCCCTCATTCTCTCTGTAGAGTTGGTGGATTTCTATCTTAGACAGGGTGCCTGGCCGGGCGATTGCTGTCGCTAATTTGTTGTGGCAATATTAATTAATGATCGGCCTGTCACAGCTGTTTATATTGAGACAGATTAGAAGTGGGAGAGATTAGACAAAGAAAACAATCTGCAAAAGGCTGAGCCGCTGACAGGGGTCACCTTCACGTGTCTGAAATCATATTCAATTTGCTGTGGTGGAGGCAGAGAAATTACTCCACTTGACCAGTCTGTATCCTTCTCTCTCTGGGATGCTTCATATGGAGAGATCACTAAATGAAATCATTTTGAGATACAATAAACTAAAGGACAAATATACAGTTGCATCTCATCTAAGCTGATGTGACAAATTAAAATATTCTAAACCATAAAATACTGTACGTCTGCTTTTTCATCTGCAGCCTTTTCATGCTTTCCCTCTTCAACCTCTCCTCCGTCAACCTTCATTCTCATTCTGCTCCGCTGCCTGAGCACATTTCCCTATTCAAATAAACCTTAATCCAAGGTGGCAGAGTGCAGCGTCGTGACCACTGACCTCTGTTGCTGTCCTTCCACGTGGACCCGCTGACTCTCTTGCCGCCTCTCCTCACCTGTCGTGCACAAGTCTCTGGCTTCAGTTGACTTGGCAACACTGCAGTGCGTTGTGAGACGGCGAGGGTGAGGGGGGAAGATTAAGTGGCCAATCAAGGCCTGAACAGTGGAGTAATCATTCCACTTGGTAAAATGGGTGTCAGGATTATTCTGGCACTTTCTCACTTCACTGTGCAGGCGTTAATAGGGCAAATACGTTTTTCCGGAAACTGGAGTGCTGCAGGTTGGATTAGACCGACTACCGACTGATTAATTATAAAGACTTAAGTTACATTTAATGAAAGGCTTTTTGATCAGGTTACTGCTTGGATAATATTTCGATGTGCTGTTGAGCAAGGCAGCTACTCTCTTTGAAGCCAAAAACTAGAAGATTGCGGTTGTGCCAACCATTTCTCAGCAGTGAATAAGTGGAATAAGTGAATGTAAGGGAAGTTATATCTCCAGAATATATTCTCATTTGATTTCCCTGGATAAATAAAGGTTAAATAAAGGAATACAAGATAAAGTCCTTGCTGGGAGGTAGATAGCTCTTTAATGTCAAGCAGACTGCAGCCCATCGCCTCATTTCTGCTTCGATTGTTAAAAAGTCAATTCCCATATACATGAGTGTAGGAGGGATGGATGAAAGTACAGATTATATTACTGTTGGAGAGAGAGAGAGACAGAGAAAGAGAGTATATTGCATGTGTGGATGTGCCCGTGTATGCCTGCCTTGTCAATCTTGCTGTATTATCTTTTAGTATGTATGTGAAGGCAGGGAAGGTCTGAGAAGAATACAGTGCCGCTGCAGTTCTGGCGAGTTTTAAATTTTTCATCAGGGGAGGTTTCTAGAACTACAAGGCTTCCAGTTCAGCTCAACCCAAGTCTGAAGGACTAATACACTTCCTTATCCTTGTGTTCCACTCTGGTAAGTTCATGTAATATCCTGAAAAGGTGACTCTTAATTCTTTCCTGTCTTCTACTCCTACTTACTTTCATTGTCCCCATCATTGCATTCGACTGTAGAATTCCCTTTTTATTCTGTGTCGACTAATTCGCTTCACAAGAGGGATGTGTGGCAGTATTGTCCTAACCCAGTGCTTTACCTCTGACCATCTTAGACATTAGCTGCTCTTTATTTAAAGCAAACCGATCAATCTAGAGGTGGCGAGGCGCACGAATGGTCTTTGTCACTAAACAGTAGAGTATGATTAAGATGACCCATGGCTTCTTCTGCCAGTAGTATTTATACTGTGTAAAAAGAGGGTATACATATGAGTCTAAGCAGGAACAGGCTCTTACAGCAAGCTAAATTGCCTCAGGGCCATTTTGGGGCTTGCAAGTTTATCTCAGAAATAGCGGTGATATAAGAGATAGTGTTTTTGAGATTAAATACCTACAGGCATGCAGGATTTTCTCCAATTTTTTTTTCTTCTAAAATCCTTGATAATATTACTTTGTCATGCTTCAATTATTCAAAGGAAATAAAATCTGGTTGAACTGGAAAATGACTCTTTGGTGGATCTTTACACAACTCAGTTTTACATAACCACTGAAGAGGGGTATTAGATACATACTGTGCAGTTTTTAAGGATATATTTCTTATTCTTCTCATTTTTACAGCTTTGGTTGTTATTCATATCGACAATAACACTGCAGTCATTTAATTGGAAGAGGATAATATTTAAATAATTAATAAAATTCAATAATGTCAATATTTATTGTTAATGAGCTGTGTAAGTATTTAACAAATCATGCTAGCATAGTAGCTAACAGTAAAACTTTACATCAAATTCAAACCTAGTTGGTTAATTTGTAACTGTCATTCTTTTTTTTATTTTAGACCTTTAGGCTGAACAACATTTAATAATCTTTTTAGCTCTGGGCAGTAAAAAGCCCTGAGGCAACATTTTTATTTATTTTTGACAAAAAAAATCTAGCAAAAAGGTACTATGATGTAATGTATGGGACCACTAACTTCTTCTCAGCAAAGCTTTATCCTGCAACAGGTAAAGCCGGAGGGAAATCTGAAGAAAGATGGCACACATAAATTGTCATACCATGATAACGCTTCTATTACCCTCAGGCTACAGCTGGCAACCACCCACACATTGCATGTCACATCTGCCTGTACAGTAGTCAACCACTGCCCCTGCAATCAGGGCTTGGCATGAACACTGACTTGCATGTAAAAATAGAAAGAGCGCATGTGAGTTTGAGGGCTTTGCCTTAACATTACACAAAAATGCAGACATGTAACACATTATACACACAAACACATGCCTGGTCACATGTTTACTTGCTCATGTATGCATGCATATTGTCAGACTTTTGTCCTTTACCACTGAAAATAAAATGCCTCTTGAATCTGGCAGACGGCACGGCTGACTTTCAAGAAATTCCACAAGCGAGTGCTTTCTGGAACTAAACGGGTGCGGCAAATCCTCTTAAAATCCTTTTAGACACCGTGGCAGCGGGGAGAGAAAGAAAAAGTTTCTCCCAGGCAAACGTGCAGGTTTGTTGGGTTGATGTCATGCTCTGGGGAAGGACACTCGCCAGTTTATTTCTTCAAGGATGGAAAAGAATGTTAATATAACACATACCTTACAGGATGCGCAGAGGCACAAATATGGTGCCAACAGGTTCATGGAGAGAAAGGACACTTTGGATCTTAATTTTGGTTTTTTATACTTTGGCTTTTGTGCTGTTTTAGGACAGTAGAGGAAATGTAAAGTTTGACTTTCTGTTGCCACTATGCCAGTGACCTGAATATCTTGGATATAAGGTTTTTCTCTATGCAAACAATAGTAAACAACAAAATAAATCAGTGTGACTATCTACTCAGGGCAGTTTTACTTTAGATGAAATTCTGCTGCTGAAATGAATTTTTAAATGGCTGTCAACAAGTGCCAGCCAATACAGCCACCGTGTCTTTAGGCTCTCCAATTTCCTCAAGTTTCTCAAAAACTAGTTTCCTCGCTCTGATTGCTATTTACATATTTGGGTAAATGAGCATGGGATTGGGCTCGGTGGTTTGTTTGCTCTTTGCTTTTCTATCTCCTTTGGGCAACAGATTGAATTAATGTTTGTAGTCACTGTGATGCCACACATGAGGAAACAAGAGATTCTGCAAAATTACGAAACTCTCCCAATTACAGCTCTACATACACATACTACACTGAAAAAAACCTCATTTGGGTTGTGATGCAGATTTCTCTTGTGTCACAGGCACAAGGACAATAATTAGCTTCATTTACATGATTTTTCTATTTAAATAAAACAAAAAAACTGATATTGTTTATCCAAGGCATGGGCTTTGCAGAGCACACATATAAATGCACCCACCAACAGATTTGTGATATGTGTTTTCGATGCATGCCCTATTTTTTGACACAAAGTAAATGCCAGCTTGTTTACACCTAGCTTTATCAGTTTTGCCACTATTTTTCCTCCTATTCCCACTCTTTTAACTCCTATCTCATTTCCCCCTTAATTACTTATTGGAAGATGTTTGGCTTTTCGCTGTACGCCTGCTGTTTTGGTCATTACAGGCCCCTGTCGGAAGTGGAGTGGCTGCCAAAGAAGCTTAGCTGAAGACAGGCGCTGGGATGTATCTGTACTCACCTGGGGTAAATGAGGACAACTCTTCCTGCTGGCTTTGAGACCTGTCCTCCCCTCAGGGGCTGTCCTGATGTTGAAGAGGGCCTGAAGAGCACACTGGGCTGCCTGTGTCTTTGCCAGCTTCTTGCTGCGACCGCAGCCCTCGAATATGCGTCCGTCCACCCGCACCGCCATCACAAAGCTACGCAGCCGCCGACCCTCTGCTTGTTCGGAAAGACAGGCGTAGCGCAGGCCTGGTCTGAGTTCGTTGAGCATTGCTACGGGGCTCTTGGGGGACTCGGGCTCCGGAACAATCCCACCCAGCCTTTGCTGAGCCTGCACCATGAGGTCCAAGGTATGGCGAAGCAAGCGTCCGTGTCTCAGCAGCTCACTTGATAGTAGCTCGCTCTCTGCTGCTGAGTTGCAGAGCGAGAGGCCATCAGAGCATGGCGAAGACTCAAATTCCTTGAAGAGCGTGTCAGGGAAGTCAGCCTGGTCTGAAGTGAAGTCAGCCGAAGGGTTGGAGATGTTTCCCATGGCTAGGTGTGCCTGAGGAGCGTTGGGGAACTGTATGAAGGACTTAAGGGCCAACTCCGCTGCCCTCATTTTAGCTTTCTTTTTTGTGGGGCCCGTACCCTCGAAGGTCAGCCCATTGACCTCCACAGCGATGGAGAAAACGGGAGCGTGGACCGGGCCTGTCTGAGACACCATGCGGTACTGCAAACCCGGCCGGAGCTCATTCAGCTGCACCAAAGCATTCTTTGGTGCCTCAGACCAGGAAAGTTTCTTATAAATGAGACGTAGTTGACACAGGTGTCCGTTATTGTCTTCCTCCAGTGGCCGTTTCCTCTTCAAACCAGAACTACCACTTCTTGTAGAATCAGAAGAGCAGAACAGCGATTGACACTCTGCAGAGCCTATGGAGCGATCCTCTAAGTTACCAATATTACGGTTTTCCTTCACCTCTGCACTGCTGGTACCTGGAATGAAAAACAATGTCATTCAAAACATAAGAGTGGGATAAAAAGCACTTATTAATAGAGCTGTTCTCCCAGTAAAGTGGTGGATATGCTCTTTTCTAATCAACTACTTAGTGGTTGGAAAATTGGGGGCTAACTTAGCTTGCTAACTATATAAGATATCACAACTGATTGATTGATTGATTGAAGAGCGGGAACGCTTTCAGTCAACCAAGATTTCCTTTGGTTGACGACAGCCAGACTTATAACCGTGTGACACTTGCTTCATCCCAGTTGAACAAAATGAATCAAGGAAAATCTCTCCAGGCAGATTCAGCCACTTGATACACAATGAAATGGTAATGAACAAATCTACAATCATCTCCCTGAGCCGAGCCACTTCATACCACGGGGCTCGATCGTATTTAAGTGTTTTAAAATACAAATACAAATCCCCTAAAAATGGGGACATTATCTACCAAATCATTCTGTAATCTGCCTCCAAATTGGTTCCGAATCCATGTCGTAAGTGGGAAACATCGGTCCCTGTGGCCAATGCAAAGCATCAATCCTATTTGTAATGGGGGTTGAGGGGGTGGGGTATGGGGATTGCACGAGTAGCAGACACTGCGAGAAAGGATGAGAGAAATGTCTGTAGCCCGCTTTATTTCACACTTCTATCCTCCGTGAGAGCTGAGTCTGAACAGCTGTGATACGCTCTTCAAACCTAGTTACAGGGAAGTGGTGGGGTATTGCATTTCTGATGGGAAATGAACAAAAAATAGGGTGCTCACATCTTGCCACAAGAATGTTAATGGTGAAACGGGGAGGCTGGGATCAAGTGCTGACATTCACTGCTGGGCTGATTATAGTCCTAGATGGTGGCGTACGCTGGCACACATGCACCTATCTAATGACTTATTTATAATGCACATTCATTTTTAATATTTAATAACCTACTTTTATGAGATAATACAGATTTGTAACAGTTATCACACACCCGTGCGTAATCAAATAGCCCATTTCCAAAATAATTAAATGGAAGGGTGACAGAGAGATCATTTCCATATTAGGCTTGCCACTGAGGGAGTTAGTGCGGCGTGCTGAAAGAGAGAAAAGAGAGAGAGACAGCAGCTTACTTAAACTGTCCTCGTCCTCTGTGCTGCTGGTCCCAGGGCTTATGTACTTGAAGGGAGCGATCAATGCTGACAGCATACTGACTTTCTCTGGAGGAGAGACAAGAGACACGCAGAGTCAACAAGAGGGCAGCACTGGAGATGTTTTGATAGTTTTATCGATTAAAACCCCGGATCAGCATCTCCAACGTGGGGACAGAGACCGAGCATAAGTGAGCAGGGTGTATGCGAACAAAGCTCTGTCTCTGTTGCCACAACACATATCCACAGACACTGGGAAGCACACGCTGAACTTTTACACACATGCACACACATCTTTGGCGATATACTTCCTCTCTTATCAGAGCTAACTTGGAGACAGTGGCAGCTCTCTCCTGTTTCTCCCCGGGGCCTGTTGCTGTCCAGGTGTGCGTGTTGTTTACAGTATGAAGGCCTATTAGGGCTATCGTTTGGTCTGGTGCTCTCCATGCAGCGCTGAGCAGAATTGACAGCCCAGTCTGGCTCCTTAATTACACGCCCCACACCCCCCTCTCTGTTCCTAACATCAGCTAATGATCAATAAAAGTGAAAGGTAAGGGAGATAGGAAGCGAGAGAGTGAGGGTGGACAGACAGAAGTGGTGGAGTGTTAATAAAGCAGGAAAAAAAGGAGGAGGAAGAAATTGAGGTAGGATAACTTCATGTTGAAAGGTGAGAGGGTGAGCCCGAGGTCAAGACGGCCTCAGAGCTCCCTCTCTGCCTCTTCCCTCTGGGGGTGTTCCTGAAGCAGCACTAAGGCCTGTAGTGGCGGCGATTTCATAGAGCTAAATGCTGCATAAACAGGGTGCCACATTACAGTGCAATAAACATGTTTTGATAAGAGCGCAAGGTTGTGAATGAGCTCGGCCCCCGGTGCTTTCTCCCTCTCCCTCTCTCTCTACTCACGGCTCAACAGCACTAGAGGGGGCTCAATGAGTCACTCTGACACACATGGATACACTCTAAACACTGAGGCTGGAGCTCAGCTAGTCCTCGTGGGCCAACATCACAATACGAGCATTTGCATTCTGACCTAATTACGGACTGAAGCCCAACACAAGCAGCAATTTGGCCCTAAATGACTCCCTCGACCAACAGGGTCATTATCCAGACCATTTTCAAATCAGTCTATATTGTTTTTAAGGCCCCTGAAGCCCTGTTTACAGTAAAAAAACAAGGCTCTCTGGTGTGTTTACCAAAGTGTCAAAATTAGGGGTGTTAAAGGGTCTGTTGGCTGGTGCGGCATATCTTAGGCTCATTCTTGCATTTGTACACATAATGTATCCAGATCCTTTGTAGCGTGAAAGACAAATGTTCACATCAAGCATGAAATTGCAGAGCACAGCGAGGCCAGCAATTAACACGCAAGAGCCTAAGCTTTCACACTGGGGCCCTGAAAAGCCTGTAATGTATATTTGATAATCCTGTTTTGCCGAGGGTCTCCACCACCCACTCAACAGTCTCTGCCAAGTCAAAAGGGGCCCACTGGGCAATGAGATACCGGGATCAGCGTTAACAGATGCATACGGAGTGCACAATATGTCACGAGCTTTCAAAAAACCAGAGGCCGCTACAGCGTAAGCAAATTTATTCTCCTCAGAGACAAATTTGCTGTTAACACTCCCATCTACAGGTTTAGAAGTGAGCAGGTTGATATTTAATTGAGTTCCTTTGCCGGTGTCTCATGTGAATATGGATATGAGAAAACAACAGGAATCCCTCTAATCTATGTAAGAGCTGTTTTATCTTTCACTTACAACACAATGGGGAGTAGACTTATAGTTTTTATATGTAGTTGCCAAATATAACCTGCGATGATTCATCATTGTGAGCGTCATGTAATCTGCAATGTTTTGCTATAGTTGGCTATAATGCAACCAATTGAACCTATCAGCAAGCTAATGTAATTCCACACTGAGTGTTGATGTGCAGTCAAGTAAATGCATCATCACATGTGAAAAGTCTGAAAACCATGTAATATTTCACATGTGAAATGTCCAAAAACAACGTGCCCCTAAATGTTTCACACCTTAAACCACATGTGACTTACCACATATAAAACCGCACTTCACATATGATGATAAGTCACGTGTTTTTTTTTCATAAGGGGCACTGCTTTGTTAATTTGTTACAAGTACAGTTGACCATAATGCTCCCAATTGGCCTTTGAACCTGCAGGTAAGCTAACATAATTCCATATTTAGTGCTGATGACAGTATTGTATTCTCTCAAAAGACTAACAGAAGGTAACAAGATTAGCATTTAGCTGTTCTACAGTATGAGGTGGCACTTAGACACAGCGATGCTTTCAGCTAAAAGCTAATGTCATAATATAATGCTAACACAGTCACAATCACATATATTGTGCAGTTAGGGTACATGTTATGAATGTCACATGTTTTGCAGGTGTTTGACCAAAAACTAAAGAGAGAAATGCTGAAAGCACTAAATAAAAAGTTAAATGATCAATGAATTATTACAGTTTAACCTGAAGGGGTCACAAATGTCTATATCAAATTCCATGGTAATTCATTCAATAATTGTTGAGATATTTCACTTAAAATCCACAAACCTCATGGTAGTGCTAATGGATGAGTCAGTATCAAAGCCAGAAGGATTCGTTGTCTGGGTAGGAACCATGAATGTTTGAATAAAACTCAATGGCAACCTATCCGTTACTTAAAACTGTTGAGATATTTCAGACCAGGCTAAAGTGGTGAACAGATGGACTGTTATTACTATCCCTAAAAAGTACATTTTCAATAGGAATCACATTCTATGCACTATCCTCAGTGCTTCCTGATGTGTTGCACACAACACCGGGCTTCATGAAAGCCTTAATAGATCCTTTTATTCTGCAGTCAAAGGATTTTTAAGTTAGTTCACAGCTAGAATAGAGCTTTTATGTGCAGAGCTCTTTAGGTCTGTTTAATTTCAAAGCAACCCTCAAAAACAATTCTTCTCCCTTTCAATGGAACACAGTTCATTTCAAAATGTCTCAGGAAGTAGCTATTGAGCAGAAAATATCATCATGTTTTCAGTAACTGTGATGCTGAATCAACTGTGCAGTGGCAAGCAGAGCAGTTTAGAGGTCATCCTCCAAATGCCACCTCTGATCGCTTTTTGATAGGTTTATGAAGCGCGGGCCCACGCACACGTCGGCCTGATTTATGAATCAGCAGCAGCGTATTTATGAATGAGCTGTGTATAACATCAGAGGCCGTTTCTGTTAGCAGTTTACAGTATGTAGAGTGATTGATTTTTGCTGAGAGGTACAGCATATTTCCAACCTTGTAAATTAAAATACACGACACAGAGCTCGCACAGTGATGCTGAACACAACACTGGAGGTTTGTTCCATTATATAAAAAAAAAAGCCGTTCAAGGCGATATTGCACATCAGCAGGCCTAAATGACAGCAATAACATTTGGTATTTTTGTGAAGGCCTGGAGGTCAAGAGAAAATGAGCTCTGTGCAAATATTAACGGCCAATCAGAGAAATAGTTCACCTGGAAAAACTTTTTTAGCAAGTTTATGAGTTAATGTGAATTATCTGCTATATTTGTCATACCTCTGAATTGAGGAAAAAATATTCAAATCTTTTACTTACATATCAGAACAACACTGTAAAAATATGATAAGTTTAAAACCTTACATAAGTCAAGTAGTATTTTAGGCAGGGCACTGAATTTCATTATGTATCTTTACAGTGATGCAGTAGTATAAAAGGTATGAAAATGTACTGTTAGAAACGACCTCTGTAACATTACAGCTTGTTAGTTTACCATAAGTG
>JANJYQ010011019.1:0-11441 GCA_024605255.1 Rastrelliger kanagurta | reverse complement strand
AATAATAATAATAATAATAATAATAATAATAATAACACACCTGCCTGGAAAAATTCATAAAAGTCATTATGTTTAGCATATGTTGTATTGCCCTTTTAACCCTGCACCTGCAGCGTGTGTGCGTATTATTACTGTCTGAGAGGTCTAGACTGAATCAAAGTGGGCAGGCTTGCCAGACCCATAGAGAAAAACATACTCTCTTCCCCAACACACACACACTCGTCTGCCTGCGATCCGGACATGACTGATTCATGGTTCTACATCCCAGCTGTGAAAACAGCAAGACCACAGAGAGCCACTGGAATACACGCATACATATATGTGCATACCCTGCCATGTACATTTCAACACTTGTTGGGATGAACCCTCTACCCTCTATTAGAGTAAACAGAAGACAAAGCAGATGCACACCCCGCTCCACCAACAGTCAAATCCCACTTTCTGGGTCATCATAAAGGCTGATGGGAATCCAAACAGGAACAAAGGAGTCCAAGGCCACATTCAGTCAGTCACACAAGTCCAAATACATACATAGCGTCTCTCATTTTACCCACATATACCCACAGTTGTGAGGTCAGCCCAGGTTTCTCAGACATCCTGTTTCTGCAGCACTCGCAGAACTTCCTGTCTCTCACACCCAGAGACAGAGGGCCTGGGAGGAGCAGCCTCAGCCAAGGTCTGCCCAGCCCAAAGCTTCAGACTTGTGTCTTATAATCTGCTAGACTAACAATACCTACAGACAGCCACAGCACCTCCCACCAACCCTCATCCACTACGAGCCCCTGTAGGTGTGGACATAAATCCCTTGCACTTCCTCTCCTCCACACTTTATCATTGTTCTTCTCTTTAAGGAAGCAGAGGAAGGGATCCCTCCCATCCCTTCTAGTCTTGTTCTCTCCTCCCTGGGAGGGATGTTTAGACGTCAGGTTTCCTCCGCAGAGGTTCTCAGGTAGTGGGTGAGAATGGCTAATGATTACTTTTGTCTGACGTCCTGCATAATAGTTAAAAATGAGCATTTAGCCAAAACTGAATTACGGTGACCTGCCAGTCAAATTAGCCCTATCAGACTGATGTGAGTAAACCCAAATATCCCATCCAGCCCTGATTTCACAGAAACATGTAGACAAAAAGTCATGATAGCAAAAAAGGCGGTTAATGACCCTCTAAAGTGCATTGCCTCCTCTTTATATCCAACACTTAAGAACAGAGGCATTTGCCTTTCTGACCTTCCTCGTTCTCCCAGAAATATGCTGTGTGTCACAAATAGTCTGATCTAAGGAAAACAACAATAAAACATAACAACAAAAGGAGTCCCAGCAGATTCCCATGACGGAGGGAGACAAGAGCGACACAAAGTCTGGTGGTTTCTAAAGGAATCCGACTCATTCCAGTAAGATCTTCTCTCTTCGTCTCTTTCTCACTCTGACTCAGAGTCATGTTAAATTTAAGAAAGTAAGAAAGATTGAGATTGAGGGCTTATTTTACAAGACAGCCCCCTTTCCTTCCCCTCCTCTGTTTCACACCATGCTGTGAGACAAAGGCATAGCTGTGGTTAAAACCAGTTATATTACAAACAAACATGCTGTTCTTTATTTAACCAACAACTATCTACCACAGTAATAGCAAGCTGTGTAGGGTGAATAACCCTCAGAAATATTCAAATCCTTTGCTACTGGATAGTATACACATAGAGATGGTTGGTGCACAGTAGACAAAACACAAGATAAGCAAGTAGGACACACACACAGCTCTCTCTGCAGCTGTGGTGTGTAATTGTACGGCACGTGGTGGAGACTATGCCAGTTTTTTTTTTTTTTTGTGCCATCTCTGTAGATGCTGGTGAGTCTAAGCTGCAACCACATCAATTACAGACATAGAACTCAGACATGCTCTGCAAGAAATTAAGTGTTTCAGAATCAAAGCGTGCCAATTAGCAGATGACTGGGTTCTGTGGGAGGGAGGAAAAGGTGACAGCCACACGAAATGTCACTTACACACTGGCAAGCAACAAATGCGGTTAGGGAGGTTCTAGGTGTGTACATTCGGTACATTATGTACATTCATAGCAAAAAAGTACAGTTGGTGAGTTTCTAACTCAAGTGGCAGAATATAAAGTTTTATGATATATTTCTCATATAAGTTGTAAATCCTAATATTTGAGAATATTTTTCTTTCTCTTGTAGTGACTCTTCCCTCTAAGCCTTAGAGTCTCAGGGGACAAGAGGTTCCAAACATGCCAACAATATGACCCACACAGTTTAACAGACAAAGCAGATGCCCTGTATGACTGTATGAGTCAAACATTCAAATCTGTCCTGTTATCTTGGTGTACACCACACATGCCTTCACTCACTTGTCAAGAATATGGTAAAGGATGACTCATCTGACCATATCACTTTTTCTTCATGTCTGTAGACCAGTGTCTATGTTTTTTGCCCTAAAGAATTCTTAAATGTGCTTTCAACTTTGTAATAAGGGGTTTGTGGACTGCAACCCTACTATAAAATTCCTCTCTATATAATTGTCTACAGACTGCTCTTGCTGACCGTCTGATCATGTCCTCTATTGACATTCTCAGTCACCCGAGGAAGAGTTACTTTTCTGTTTTTCATTACATATCACACTAATCACAGGCATCTTCGTCATCACTGTATTAATCAATGTCTTTCACATAGATTGCACATAGATATCAGTCACAGTTCCTACTGAAACAGCAGCCAGCTGAGTAGTGTTTGTGACTGAAGCTCCTTATCCATGGCCCAACAATCAACCCTCTTTCCAAGTCACTTGGATCTTTTCCTCTTGCTACAAACACTGAATCAACTGGGCCTGCTCAGCATTTTTATACATGCCACAGAGAATGACTGAATGTTATACAGTAGACCTGTGTAGAAACATGTTGTCTGTTATGTTTCTCCACTCATTTATGCAGGTTTTATTATTATAACTTGTCACTTGTCTCAACTTAGGTTCTCAGAATTCATGACGGCTATTTTTCCTGATTATCTAGCTTTTATAAATTAAACAACTGATCAGCTGATTTGAAAATTCATTCATGACCCTAAAATGTGAGGTCTGTCAAATGAGACATCCTTCAAGGGCTATTTTTTTTTTAATCTGAACATCTAAAATTCCATACATTCTACAAGAACACTTACTTAAAGATATTTCAAGTGAATGAGATATTCTGTGAATGAAAACACAATTATTTTCAGCTGGCAAAAACAAAAGATGCCGCAGATCCCTATTTCCATTAAGAATTCTACCATTTGTGGGCTTTGTGTGAGACTGATTTTGTATTCCAAAACATCAACTACAAACTGTTCCTCCTCTGCTCTGCTTATTCTGCTCTCCTCTCTCTTTCTGTTTCACTGTTTGCACCAGGCTCCTCTGGCTATGCTCCTGTGCTTGCCGCAGCTGGAACACTGGTCTCTGACTAGTGTGTAGCTCTGTGGTCTGGATGCAGCACATATCCTTTCCCTCTATGCTTTTTCCCTGATTTTTATTCACTCTATCCCTTTTCCTTGCTCTGACCAGAGTGCAGCAGTAGGTTCATCCAGAGGCTGGGAAATACCCACAGCAAGTACTCACTGTGTGACAATACAAAACAACACACCAATCAGCCCAGCATGAGAACCAAGACCACCTTGAAACTAAATTCAGGCCCAAGACATTTATTCCTCTCTTCCCCTGATTCTGAATGTAACATGGAGAGTGATATAGAACCTTCTGATGTGTAAACAGAGGAAGGGAGGAAGAGATGAATGGGGAAGCTAAGGGCTGGCAATTGTCTGTGTGTAATTAGACTGTTTGAAGCATGAAATGCCTCCAGGGTGCAAAGCCCCACCAGACACCCACAACAGGTGGAGAGATGGAGAGAAATGGGAGAGGACAAGAAGTGCACATACAGCTGCTCTAACAAAAACAGGTGGAGTGTCTATCCATCTCTTCGAGGACTTAAAAAGGAGAATAAAACACTTCAGTTTGTGGCGCAGAGGTAGAAGAGGGGAGGAGGAGAAGGAAGATTGGTAGGAAAAGTTGAAGAGAACAATGTTTTGTTTTTTCCTCAGGCAGCTAATCCCCAAATTAGAGCCCAACCTTCCTCCCATAACTTCCTGTACAATCTGTAAACCATTGTTTCTGTGGTTTGTAGCATGTGTGTGCTTGCATGAATGTAAGTGTGTTGTGTCGGCAGATGAGTTTAATAGATACTTACAGCAAGGTAGAGCATGGCATACATTGAAAAAGAGGCATGTCCTGAGAAGAAGGATTTCCTGTAGAAAGAAACATTATCCTCAGTCAGTTTCTCTTTTAAAAAATCAGCATGTATATTTATAATGTATTGATGATATATTGTGTGAATACAAACCTGGCCTCTTGTACTTCACTGTCTTTGCCAGTGCAGGTGTATTCAGTGATGTATCCCGAGGAACAGTTGATAACGGAAAAATCAGGTTTACACACATCTAAGAAGTGAGGTCTCATACGACCCACCGACACCTTGGCAATGTCTGTGAATGACTGGCTGACAGCACAGCCAAAGATGAACACACCCACCTGCAGGATCACACACATAAATAATTTACACTGAATTAGCTTAGACTATATTATGAGAAAAAACAATGTACAGTAGTTGTTTAGAAAAAATTAACAATCAAAAAATTCTTGAAAGCACTTTTATGGACTGACCTGTTTGTACAGGGCTGCCACATAGGGATTCCCAATGAAGGACTTGGTTCCCACATGTAGCTGGTTAATCCTGTAGCATTCTCCAATCACAATCTAAAAAAAGATACAATAATATAAAACTGATCACATGTATTTGCAAAATTCTAGCAATGCTGAATTCTTGAGTACAGTAGGTTTAGATGCAGATAACCATGCAGTAACGTTTGAGTGTGTATCATGCAGGAAATCTAATTTAATTCCAGGCTGAAGTTGGAGCAGATGGAAGCTGGAGCACATGGAGGAGAGAGGATGTGAAGGACGAACGGGAGAGACAACATGAGTGAGATTTAGACAAAGACAAACATAGAGAATGAGCATGGCCTGCCTTTCCCTCAGGCAGTTTTTATGTGATGTGGGATTATTAAGGAAATGTGATGCTCTGATCAGTGGCGATGGGGTCTTCAATGTAGGATATGAAGACAGTGATAGTGAGACAGTAGAATGGAAAAAAGAAAAGATGAAAACATATTATACTGAAATGTCAATATCAAAGTCGATGACCTGACTTTGATGTAATATGGATTTACAGAAGGACAAAAGGGTAATGGTCTGCTTGAATGCTTGGCTAGAGAGGGCTAACCCTGACTTCTCTGGTATTCCAGCCAGATGGTTTCAAGTAGCACTGGGCCCCATCTACAGTGAAGGGGCTTTAGCCCAGTTAACCCTTGAGGCATGGTGATGTCAATCATATATGTGCCACCTGGGGTATCTGACTGACGGACCGGCTGCTTTCCACCACTAACCACATCTCCCTTTCCTTCCTCTTTCCACAGAAGGCCTCACTCTTCATCCTATACCTTCTCACCCAATCTCTCAGAAAAATATTTACCTGTCCATCTCAGTGCTATGAATGTGAATGGCACTAAGAATCTAAATGTTAAAATGTTGCAGCAGATACATACACATGTGTATGTTTGTACTTTTTCTAATGTGGATGGGTATGAGCAATTTATGCATTTGCTGTTTGGCTGTGACTTAAAGTTTAAATTGTGTCTTAAAGCTTGTTATGTTCAAGGCAAATGTCCCACTGGGACCACAATGGCTATCTTATCTATGTATTATCATGTATTTTGTGTGTCTATTGTTAGGCTTCATAAATGAACATATCCTGCATATTGGGTGGTCAACTGGCAGGCTCACAGCCAGAACAAATAAACATGGCGGGATATTACTGTGTGAGTGTTTGTGTTCTATTGTCAATGGATTGTTCTGATGAAAGGTGGAGATTAGAGCCACAGGTGGCTGACACAGCTGAGAAGTTTATTTGAGTTGTCCACATTTGCATTCAAACCTCTTCTCTATCACCTCATCTTGGTATAATTGTATATGTCTGATTGCCTGAGTGCAGACAAACACAGCAGGTATTTCTGATCACAGCAAACGTCTGATTGGTTTATTTGGATCATAATGTGTATGCTTATAGAACTCTATTTCTCTATTGCTCCCTCTGTTTCTCACAGTGGATACATAGCCTGTCAGACTTGGATATGTCTGACCAGCAGGACTGCTGGGATTTCCCTTGCAGTGGAGATAAACAACAGGCCCAACTGGAATTTGCTACCAGTGCATGTATATGTGTCCATATACATTATTATTGTGAGTGTGTGTCTGCATGAGTGAGTGTGTGCATTAAAGGAATGGTGTCGGCAGTAGACGCCACTAATGGAACACAGCTGTGTGAGACACGCCAGCTTTGCCCACACGTGAACATGTAAGGGGACTAACTAACCCAAGCACAGTCTCCTGGTTCCAATAAGCAGAAGAGCTGAGCTGGTACAGTGAGTGTGTGTAAATGTGTGGGTGTGTGCCCACCACACTGATGGTGAGGAGATGGAGGTGAAGTCTCAGTCTGGGAACTTATGAGGGAGTTGTGCCACAAAGAGTCTGGGGGCTATAAAGATCTAGCCTAACCACGTGGCTCTAATTGACACACGCATACCCTACCAAATGTCATTATAACATGTTTCCACTAACCCTGACCCCCTTCTACTCTGCTGGCACTACACTAGAGCCATTCCCTCAGTGGAGTAGAAGTCTAATCATGGAAAGAAGACTTCATGCTGTCGTTAACTTGTGAGTCTCCTCAGGCTATCAGTAAAGCACAGCGGGCATGGGAGAGAGCACTGACATATTCACCCCGACTAATGTGCAGGGCACTGGGGGCATAGAGCCAGGATGCAGGGATACGAGGGGGAGGCTTGAGAATGAACCAGGAACTCATAAAATCTCTTTGGTCTTTGGCATGTATGCATCAGCGCACACACACAAACACACATTTCTTAATGTTGCTTGGTAGGCCTTCAAAGTCATAAAAAAACAGGCCAAAAACGTTTTGGATGACTCAAAGTTGATACGGGAGAATAAAGTATGACGAAGAAAACATTGTAGAATGGAAGGGGTAAGACATGTAAAGCACATTTAGAGAAAAGACTGGAGTATTTTAGAAAATACTGCATGATAAGAAATCACTCAAACTTTTTAATTAAGGGATATCTGCTTGTAATTTTCAAGTTAGAGTCTATGTTAGTAAGGCTATGTCGGACTATTAAGTATCTAAGAGTTAAAAAAAAAGAAGTTACTTTAAATTTGAGTAAAAGCAGAAAACAGAGGGACGTGTGGAAGTCGACTTACAGAGATGATGGCAATAAGAATGCCAACACCACAAAGCATGGCATCGCTAATGGTGTCTCCCTCTTTTTGGGGGTAGCGGATGGACTCGTCCGAACAGTAAAACCCGCGCCGGTACGGCTTTATGGTGCTAGTCTCAATGATCAGGAAAGGCAGGCTAGCTACAAAGGACACAAAGAGAGAGGAGCAGGGAGAGAGAGAAAGACAGGAAGAGGGAGAGAAGAGAGAAAGCATAAAAGCACCAGGTCAGTGACACAGACATAAACAGAAGAGAACGGGGGGTGGGGGGGCACAAGGAGCACTCCAGCACCAGGGGATCATGGGATCTGGCAGAAATAAGAGGCTTAAGGATGTCATGTATTGGCAATGTAGCGAAGGAGTGACAGATTTCCAAAATGAAAACAACTGACACCATAAAATACAAACTATGACTCAAGATTAACATTATATCAATTTTTCCAAACTTTATTAGATCTCATGTAGCACCGTCACTCCTTCACAGTCGCCATAATGAACCTCCAGCCCTCCGTGTTTCTGCCTTCAGTGTTCCCCAAAGTAGAGTGCTCATTGTGGGCGGGGGACTTACGGACACCGCAGGCAGTGTCAACCCAACAGAAGTGAGCACCGAGGAGGAGATGGTGCTGTTCTTGTAGGGGTAATTCAGGCTGGAGTCACTGCAGTAGAGACCCCTCTGGTATGGACGAACAGAGGCTCGGTGCAGAACCAGGCTGGGCAGCATAGCTACACATACACACACACACACACACACACACAGATGGATGGATGGATGGATAAAGCCAAGCACACACACATACATAAGTTCACTCACAGACACGCCTTCTGCCTTGAATCATAAATTGCATCACATACTCCACTTACCTGTAACCAGAAGAAGGAAAAAAACATTAAAAGAACACATTAACCTTCACAGCTATGTGTGAGCTCATGCTAACAAGCTGTTTACCCAGCAAGCCATCTCCTGCTGCTTCTGTTGACACCCAGCTATAGAAGACTGAGGTTTATCCTTTAGTATCAGGGGATTCCCCCTCCTGACAGAGCAAATACATGCTGACATTCAGGACTGGGGGTCCATTATTGGAGACAAAAGAAACACAGGGACTATGTCATTATAATGTGAGGAGTTTAATGTTACTTATTGTAGAGGAAGAAGGTGCAAATTCAGGTAGAGACACACTGAAATTTCCTATTTGATGTAAACTATTGTTAATAATAAGGATGTAAAGGAACTTTGTCGAATTACCTTAACAACAAATGGACAAACAGTCCAAGTGCTACAAGCTTGGTTGGTCAAGCTTGCAAACTTACATTCTGCTTTGACAAAGGGAAAATAAACACATATCTCCAAATCAAAGAAATACAAACATAGGCATGCAAACTCTGGCTGGAACTTTCTGAGTTTCCCTCAAGGCATTTTAAAATGTGTGAAAACCAAGGAAAACAAAACTAAGCCCACCCAACTCTGGAACATTTTTTTGCATGAGAGCATGTTTGGCGTTTGTACGACTGTAGTAGCTCATAAATAGAGGGGGCTCAAGACATGAAGGCGTCCTGAAGATAAACACACAGAGAGACACCAACATATATACATTCAACAGAGTGCACAGAAAGTATTACCGCATGTGGTTCATGTGGTTAGCTAACATCACAGGGTTTTTGACATTTGGGCCAAAATCAGAGATTCACTCATCAATGTTTTAAATACAGCTGAGAACCACGGCTGTTGTCTCAATAGTAACAGGAGACGGAGATTGTGTTACAGGTCTGTCCTGAAAAACACAGTAGTCACCACTTGTGTGAATGTGTACATTCTTAAAAACCTCAGAAAGACTTTCTTATGCACTAAAGGCTCTGAGGCTCCTCGACTCAGTGACATATACACCTACTTGAAAAACATGTTGTTTTAGGTGTCTAACAGAGCAGTGAGTGGACATTTAGGTCATGTCAATAATAATGTGACTCAAATGGAAAAATGATCTATTTTTCTCTTTTTTTCATTCTTTTTAAATTAAACAATGTGATTGTGGTGCTGGTTTTTGGCTTTGTTGGAATACTATTTCCATGCAACAAAGCATTTTTGACAAATTGTTTGAGAATTTTGATGCCAAGAACTTCAAAACAAGGAATAAAATAATCGTAATAAAAACTGAAGTGTGAACACTGATTAAGATTGTGATATGATGTGAAGCTCCAAAGCTGCGACTAAATGGACCTTGAAGTTTGACTGCTAGCTACCTGCTGTCGTCAAGGTCAATAATGAACATCAAAGCTCAGTCTTGTGGATCTTGCTGGTGCACACCCTTCCTCCTCTCATCTGAGCATAACAGAACCATAAAATGACTTAAGGAGATGTAGGCATTTCTCTATTGTTTTGCTGTTTTGGTGTAAATGAGGCAGGCCATCTCCCTCTTCCCTGTCTCTCTCTCTAGTGGTTGGCAGAGGGCAGCAGATGGGATGGTCACTAAGGCAGGCACCTGCACAAACAGGGTGCAGTGCCAGGGCTGCTAGTGGGCCCACACAGGGCTGGGCTGGGCTTGTGTGGTGTTTAAGAACCACACTGTTCGTACAACAGACAGGGCTGACTTTGGGTGAGCCTGTTCACACAGAATTATGGGGGCAAGGGAAGGCAGGATAAGCAACAAGTGGATTCTGGTGCAGTCGGTGTTCATGTGAGTCTTTCAGCTTAATGCCCCAGCGAACTTGGCTACAATTAAATACCTTAAACACAGTGAGAACCCCCATGCGGTAAGTCTATGCACAAATAGTTCTGTTGGGTAAACACTCCACTGGAGAACAAAGAAAAACTTTTTTATAAATCGGATCATGCTTCCTTTCACTCCAGTTTCTGTTCTGTTTTTCCCATTCCTTCTTCTCCTTCCCTTCACTCTGGCCTACTTGTGGAAGGGGGATTCATATGCAAATGAGCAGTAGTGAATGGAGGTCATGGGCATAACAGACATGGGAAACACAAACACATATACATGCTAACCAACGACTAAAACTGATCGAAGAGCAACATGGGAAACTTGAGAGCCCATCAGCTGAATAACTGAGGAGAAGTGAGAGTGAGAGATTGAGCACCTCAGCACTATCTATTGAGAATTTATGAAAGCCTCTCTGTCCGCAAGTTGCCTTTCCCTCTCAGCTGCCCAGCCTTGAGATGCCATACTGTTTTGTACTGCCCACCATGCCATCTCCCTGAAAACAGCCCAGTATGTGGGCATTCTCCTCATACCACAGTCAGTCCATGAACATTGCAAACTAAGACACACTTGCACAACTCCTGCAGCCCATCTGAGCCATGTCAGTGTGAGGAGATATGACCTCTTTTATGCCAAGGGGATAAAGACAGGGTGACCCTCACAGTGCCTGTTGACCCAGAGAGGGATGGGGATGTGTCAGAAGAGGGTAAAATATAAAAGGAGAGAGGAGAATAAGAAAGAAGTGGGCTGGGCTGTTGGCAAAGTCCTGCAGTGCACCAGTGAATTAAAAAACAACTATTTTACAAGCTGTCATGAGGTCAGTAACAGTCAGCGATGCCTGAGATTTTCACATCTTCACTAACAAAGGGGAGAGGCAGCTTTACTGCTTACAAACAGTCTTGCCTGGGTTCCACTACTGACACAGAGAAAAACTGCATATCCAACTTCTGCAGTTATTTCAACCTGTTTTCCTCCTTTGGTTTTATGTTTCCGCCGTGACAGAGCAGTTGTGTGTTTTGTGTTCTTGGGACTAATGAGCCTGATGAGCCATCAAGCCACTGAGCTGCTTTTAAACTGCATAAACAGGCGCCCAAGAATAACTGGGGCTTAAAAAAACTCTCGTTGGAGAGAAAGGAAAAGAGAGAGGGAGGGCCAGAAAGGATGGTGAATGCAGCCAGAAGAAAAAAGCAAAAAAAAAACAAAACACACATCCTAAGTGGGTGGCTTGGCGAGTTGGGGAACAGTTCTATTTGTCTTATCAGATCCTGTCATGCAGACCACTAAAGATTATTCACCTCAAGTCAAATGGAGAGAGAGAGAGAGAGAGAGAGAGAGAGAGAGAGAGAGAGAGAGAGAGAGAGAGAG
>JANJYQ010010946.1:8981-20351 GCA_024605255.1 Rastrelliger kanagurta | reverse complement strand
TCTCTCTCTCTCTCTCTCTCTCTCTCTCTCTGTGTGTGTGTACCTGCTGATGATAATTATAATTTCCACCTTAGTCATTTGTCCTGCAGTGTTACAACACAAGTGAATGAGCTCTTAGTGTCTGATATGAATACAGCAAGTATTCACATTTCAAGGAAAGACTATGCTAAGCTTTTAATTGCACTGCTGGTGTCTTCTTCAGGTGGTGGGTTACATTTTCTCAAAGCCATGTTTCTCAGTTCTCAGTATTTCTCTCTTTCACACACACACACACACACACACACACACACACCTTTGTCCTTTTACGTTACCACTACTCCATTTTTATCATCCGCATGTCCTCATTATAGGTGACCCTTGAAAGCTGTGGTCGCAAGCAGAGGGAGTAATACCACTAACCCCTGACACTGAGGCTGCCAAAGGTCACACAGAATTGGGTCACATAGAGGCTGTCACCATCACATTTTTTACTCGTGTTTTGAGGGTGTTATAGAAAAAGCGGTTTCCTAGAGTTTCAGTTAAAAGCAATGTTAAAGTTACTAAGATATTTCTACATCCTTTGTATTTTCCGTGTTTTTATTCATTATATAAAAAAAAAACATTGATTCACTCTGAATCCATTCTCCTTATCTTTTTATCCCATGAAACCCTGATATACACACCCAGTTAACATTGCTGTACTGGTGCTTGGAGCTCTTAAAAGAGCTTGAGTAGGGTCTCAGGTTTAGTTGAGTTATTAATCGTTTGTGGACATTGTTTAAATTGCCATATGATGAATGCGTCTGGAATTCATAACAGGTCAGGTAATGATGTAATCGCTTTGTTAAGTATTCAGTGAAATGTCATGTCCGCACTAAATACAATCCTCTACAGCTACATGTGACCTTTGATGCCGACTGTCTGACAGTTAAAGGGCAACTCTCCATCCAGCAGGGTGTGTAAATATGACTGTCTTTGCGGTGTATATTTATCAGCTGCAACTTAGGGGCATGTGTATATATAAGTTGATAAAGACTGGTGTTTGTTTCTCACTGAGGCATTCCTCAAAATGTGCAAGACTGATCATGTTAAGTTTATTGTCGTGTGGGGGCATGTCTCCCTCCTTGTATATTTACATCGTTACATATTGCTTAATTACATGATCAGTCAGTCTTGATGAAACTTTAATTGGAGCCACTTACACTGTAATGCCTTGTAAATAGGCTTAGGGTAAGTGTGCACTAATGCCCAACACTGTCTAGGACTCACTTCATTGGAGCACCTGTCTCATTTCTCACATGTAATTGACAGCTTGACTACTTGACACAATAGGCACACTGTAAGATGAGTCAAATGAAAAATGTATAATGCTGCTGCTCTCTCTCCCTGTGGCTATCACCTGGTACAACTGTTTCCCAGACAGTTGATTTATCTTGTTTATCTCTTTCCTTCATCTCAACAGTTCATCACACATTTAACTGTATCAGCTCACTGTTCAGTAGCTTTTCTCCGCTGATTTGGCTGCAGAACTGAAATCTGTGACATTTCTTGCCAAATTGTTATGGGCCCTGTTTTGCTTACTTCCTGACAACTGTTACCTTTAAGATAAACTTGCAAGAGCAGAGGAAGAGGGAAAATATTATTATTATATAAAAAGAAACTTTGGCATAGCAATGCCTTGAGCTAAAAGATAACATCAGCATGCTAAAACATTCACAATGACAACACTAGCATGCTGATGATAAGCGTGTGCAATGCTAATCATGTCCACGGCCGATCTACTGTAAGATTTCTTAATTAGCAGTAGTATTTAGTCATACGTATTAAGTAGAAGTATTTAGTCATAAATCAAAGTAAAGTATCTGAGGATGGTACTAGAGGAAGAGTCAGGGATCACCATAGTCATCTTATGGGTACCATAAATATCTACCAAATGTCAAAGCAGTCCATCAGTACTTGTTGTGATATTTCTGTCCAGATCAAAGTGATGTATTGACTTATGTTGGCATCTTATGTCACTGACATGGCTAAAAATAAATAAAATATTGTAGACACACAGATTAGATTATATTCAATGTAAGTATTACTAATAAAGGTCAATTAAAAAGAAAGCATTCAAAAGGGTTCGAAAATCTGCTGTGCATAATTTACTCACTTTTATTGTAACTTTATTTTTTATATTATTTTTAGACAGCAAAACAAAATTCATGAGAGCATCATTCACATATGGCCAAATTAAATACACAACTTCCTGCTTTCTCAACATGAACACATATGATACAATACCATGCACATAATCAAAGACAAACCACAAAAACAGAAGAAGAAAACTAAATAAAACATCCTCACTTCACAATGATGTTTCAGTCGTCATGGTCACAGTGCTCTTTGTGTTGTGATATAACTAGGCCGATATTGCTACCAAGAGGAACAAAAGTGCCACATCATTATAATTATTTTTTTGCCTTGGAGACAAATTCTAACTGTAGTTTGCAAGTCAATAACTGACTTATCAGAAATTAGAATAGATTAAAAAAAGAAATAGTCATAACTTTCCTGCTCTTTCCTGTTCTTTGTAAAAATGCGCCCCTCTAGGCTACACATCTTGATGACACACTTGTTTAGTCATCTTTTCTCTTTCTAACTTCAGGAGGTTTCTCTCCACTCTTTAATATTTTCATTCCCCTTTTAATATCTTTACTTAGGAAATTATCTGATCCCATGTACTGATAAATCCTGATTTCTTTCACCAAGTGAAAGGAAATCTCTCCACTGTCAACACTATTAGTGGGCTGTCATCAGTTAAGAGCGAGCTATCTGTCATTGTTCAGAGAGATAACACTGTGCCATGTTGCTGACAGAGCACGCTCTCCTCACCAGCTTCCTGTCCAATGGAGAAACAGCACACACTTACTTCACTCTGGGCCGGAAAACCAGCCTTCATCACCATGGAGACAAACAGGAAGTTGTGGTGTGAAATTTGTCTGCAAGTCTGATAGCTGCAGGGAGATGAGCAGATATGCTAGAGGAAACTGATTAAACAAAACTACACTAGAGTTATATTATGCCCTCAAGATAGAAACTGAACTTGTGGGCCGCCTCCAAGGAACCATTAAAACTTTTTATCAAAAGAATATTTCCACTCTATTTGCATTTTAGCATCAGTGTGTGTCAGTATTGCATTAAAGTCCATATGAAACGGAAGTTAGAGCATCTTCAACTTCTGTTCTGTGACGTATTTCCTAGCGAGGGGCAGTTAGAAGAGTGGTTTAAATCAAATCCATGGTGTTTGATTGGACCACTAAGAAAATGGGTGGGACAATACAAAGCTACGGTTGATGGCTGCCTCCAGACGCACCTCTCTCACCTGTTAGATCACGAGGGGGAGATGAATGAATTAGACCTCAGCCACATTATTTTGGAAGTGAAAACAAAGTTAGATATATCCAAACACATCTCTTCCTATCTCTCTCTATATTGCTTTATCAGCTATAACAACCCACAAGCAATGAAGTGTGGTTTTCTATGACCCATGTGGTGAATTATTCACATAGAGGCATGTTGGATGAGATGAAATTTTGTAAAATCCCTTCTGTGCAGGATGAGTCATCAAACATTTGAAACTTTTCTACAGGAACAGAAAAAAAAACAGATTTTGATTTAAAAAAAAAAAAAAACACACCGTTTAACATATTTGATATATAAGGAGATAGATTTACATTAGCACAAGCCATAGGATTTAAAACAGGGAAACTGTATTTATCAATGTTCAGTACACAAATGTTTTCACAGATGTGTATGTGTGCTCAGTTGGATCGGGTATTGTCTCCGCCCTACCCTGTGAAACACAGCTTTATTGATCAGGCGACATCTCCCCTCTGAGGATCCATGAAACACTTGTGCTATAGCATCACTGCGACGTCAGTGCCTGTTACAGCAGGGCACTGAAGCATGGTTGGATGTGGCTCTGCTAGCACTCCTCTTTCCATGTCGTTTTTCTTCTCTTTCAGATCAGCTTGCTTCTTTTTGGCTTCACCTCAAAGGATTTTCTTTTCCAAAACATCTCTCCTTTTTCAGGGTTTTTTTTTTTTTTTTAAATGAATTTTGCACACTGATACTGAAAAAAATTCTCATGCTTCCTCTCTTTGCTCTAATGTTGTTTTCAAAGCTTAAAATATTATTATTTAAATGTAGAGTTTGAATTGTAACTCTCACCTAAGGAGACCAAAGTGCTGCAAGTAAACGGCCTTGTTCTTGAACTTAATACATGTTTGCTGAGCTGGCTAAAGGCAAAGATTGAACAGCGTACAAAGTCAAACCTTTTCACACCACTGGACAAGCCTTTGCAGGCTTCAGCATGAAGAATTGTTTTACATTTAGTAAAAATTAAACCACATAAGCAGGTCAAAGTTCATCAGACTCGTTACCTTCAGCAATTAATCCGGAAACATCTCTGTACATGTGAGCGTTACTACTTATAAGCTTTACAGTAGGTGATTCTGGGTTAACTGTAGTCCGTCTGATAGGAGATTTTAGCCAACAACTGCTGCCAACACACTGGCTACTTGCTGCCAGACTCTGTCTTTGGTATTGAGTTAAATTGTTTATGAGCCACTTCAATCTGCCTTACGTGCAAGCTGCCAACAAACAGCACCAAGAGTACACCTACAATTCACCACAAGGACACTCACACCTCCACAGTGAGGGTAAAACCCACTATCAATGTTACTGATTTCACAATTATTTCTGTAGCAATTATCACCACTGAGTACCATCATCTGGTCACAGAAAGTACATCTGTCGTGTGTGTGTGGGCCAGTGGTAAAGTAGAGAGTAGTAGATTATGAAATCAAGCATTAGGAGAGAGTTTAGTCCTGAAGCTGTTTAGGGAACTAGACCCAACTCTGTGACTGACAGTTACCTCATGCAAGTTGATGTCTTCTGCATTATTGAGCAATATCTAATGTTAAAACTGTAAATGCTGCAATTGAGCCCACATAAATATTAAGTTGAGAGGCTGTAAGCTGCAGTAAGTGCTCTTCCAGGACCAATAAGATGGCTGTAAACATCCAGGTCCATAACAAAATCATGAGGGTTCATATCATGAAGGTGTTTAAGGCACTCTGTCTAAAAAGCGCACGTCTTAACAACCATCTGAAGAATGCTTAAATGCTTTCATGGGTCAGCCCGTCATGCCGAGACCATCCTCTGCACCATCTGCTATAACACTTCTGTAGCGTTACAGGACCACAGTCAATCCCCAGTGGTAGAAATATTGGCTACCTCCTCTAAGACAGCTGCTGGAATTGAGATCTGATACCATCTCTTGTATGTCCATACAATCCTAGCTGTGACGAACGTCTAAACATTAAAGTGCATTTAGGACAGCACCATAAAGGAGCATGCACCTACACACTTTGTGATGCAGGCTTTGAGTCAATCACAGTTTGCGAGTTTCAGTTTATTCAGTACACCTACACTACAAGTGAGCTCAGTGGAATGACAAGTTATTAATAGATTCAAGCAACCTGCCAGCACTCTGTCCTGCAGCCAGTATCAAATGTGCATGAGCACACGTACACACACACACACACACACTTATCATATGTGTATCAAGCTGTGCGTGAGTCATAACAAATGTCAGGTCTAGGTATTACAGCATGGCCAGCTCCAAATGGAAACTCCTTCGATGTACCTTATGTCTTTGAAACCCTGCCGCTGTTTATTGAAGCACTCTAATTTTACATTTTGTTAGATAGATATCATAACTGTAGATAGAAAACATTGTAAATCATTTCAGTGTTAGCAGTCTCATTCTAATTCATCAGCCCACAGTATGAGATGAATCAGTCAAATGTACCAAATAACATTACAACATAGCCATTTATGATTAAAGGTTTTCTAATTGTTCTCATTTGTTTGATACTCCCTGTTTAGAGAGTAAGATGTGATTGCTGAAAAGATGAGTGATCCATTTTTATCTAACGTCAGGCTTAGTTGTCTGATGTTAGCTCACATTTCATTACAACTCGTGAACACACTCACACTATAGAAGATTAGATAAAACAGCAGAGCGTTACGGATTGCAAGATATTGTAAAGATGATCTTTCACAACGGAGCAACACTTCACCTCGTTTTTACACACACGTGTCATCATGCGTTTCTGGCCCCTCTTTCTCTTTCTGAGACACATGCTTGCTCTGTGTGTCACTTTAACGCATGTGCTCTCACCTGCAAGCCACCTTCTCATCTTTATACAGCATATACATTGAAAACACCTTGAAGCTTATGCAGTCCTGGCAACGTTTCTACTTGCCTTTCCCCTACAGCTGTCCTTCAAACCTGTACGTTACATCAGCCTGAAAATCTAATCTGCACACTGCTCACATCACCAGGGATGCTGTGTCGGTATTGATGGACGATGTAGACCCAAACTCTGGCCCGAACCATAAATAAACTCTAGTAACTTGTCATCAGGCTGCTTTGATTTTGTGGGAGAAAAACAACAACATCTTAATGTGCGAGTTTATCCTTGATTTTGTTTGTTCTGCAGCACATCTGATTTTACTCAGTTATGCATAGATGAAAACAGAAATGTGATATTAATTACATGAGTGCTTATGTGCCGCAAGGTGGTGAAGTTACATGTGCACATGTATTCTGATACACTGGTTGTTTTTTCAGAGGTAAAATATAGTCATGTGAGCATTCATATGAAGTTATGTGAGCACTGACCTTTAGACTAGTCTGTGGAAAGATGGACTTTTATTGGGCTGAATAATATTGCATCGTGAAAAAGGTTACATGAGTTGAGGTGTAAAGCACACAACTAGCACATGGTTGACTTTACACATTAGTGAGTAATGGTTGCACAGCTCCACTACCAGGCTTGTATGAGACGTTTTTTGTTTTTTTTTTTCCCAAATGTGTTGCCCAAATGAAATAAATGTTTTATGTTGTTTTCCTGTTTGAAGCTCTGCTGCTGCATTTGAAAGGATTTGTTTCAATGTTGATCACTGCATTATTTTTGTCAGGAGTGATGATCAATAATTTCCTTTTAAAGTATTTTTAAAGTCCTTAAGGTGCCAAATTTCAAGCATTTCTTACGTAATGTGATTTCACTGACATATTTTGGACTGCTTTGTGTTCCTCAAAACATCACTTATCTCTCCTACTTTGTTTTTTCTTCCCAGATAAACGAGTTAAGCCATGTTCAGATTCCCATCATGCTCATGCCAGACGACTTCAAGGCCTATTCTAAGATAAAAGTGGACAACCACCTCTTCAACAAGTACAGTCTTCTTTTTTGTTGTTGTTGTTGTTGTTGAGTACATCATAATTATATAATTATGATATTTCACAAACATTATTACTCTTCCTTGAATTGCAGCATTTCATAACCGTGTCACTTGTGTTTTCAGAGAGAACATGCCCAGCCATTTCAAGTTCAAGGAGTACTGCCCTCTCGTGTTTCGAAACCTCAGAGAGAGATTTGGCATCGATGATCAGGAGTTCTTGGTATGAAAAGACAGTCATGTCTGGAAGCATTACTAACACTTGTGGATCGAATAACTAGTTTCTTTTGTCATCTTTTTAGCACTAGATTGGTTTGAGTTGCGATATACAAGAAGTTCAGTTCAGCTCCTATAGAGACATTCACACAATCTTTACAGGCAACAGAATCTTATCTGTCTCATAAACTAAACTATCTGGTGCTACAAGCATACTGAAATAAACACGTCTAACTACTCCAAAACAAATTAGATCATACTCTTAAACTAGTTAAATTTTGCTTTATTACACTTTTTCCTTTCTCTCTTTTGTTCCAGCCAACTCCTCATCCTCCTTTATTTTCCACTCTTTCCTAGTAAATCCCCATTCCCAGTGCAGGCAGTGAGTTGGCAGTATTTGGAGGTCATTGTGTCCCAGCTCAGTGCAGCTGTCCTCCTCACATGTTTACATTAGGGTTCGGCTGGTTGCAGTGAGTGGGCAGTTGGGGGTGTTAAGACACTGGCCAGTGCAAAGGAATGTTGTGATATTTTCAACATTAAACTACTTTACTACAAGTCACATTGTGGTCAAAAAGGTTTATTAGTTTGTCTTTTTTTTTCTTTTTGCCGTTGCTCTCAAACCAGCCTGTTGGCATTATTTCTAATTAGGCTGGTAATATATTGCTCATTACAGCCAATGGGTATGAGCAGCTGCAAGCCTGCTCTTTTGATGACATGCAGCAGTAACTATTAGTTTTAATGAGGAATGCTAGCAGCATTGAATTAAGTTTTTGGGAGGGTAACTGAAGTGCAAACAGATTCACTTTTTTCCCCACATTATGATAAAGGCATAGTGGGGGAAATGGCTAACCAACTAAAACAAAAACATTAGGCTATCACATTGAAAGCCAGCCTCAGGGAAAGGGCCTCTTAAACATTTTCAGCCTGTGATATAAACCACTTCAATGTAATACAGAGACCTGCCTCATACAGTAGTCCATGCTTTTTTAGAAACGGCCGTAAATGAGACTGCAACTCATTTTCAATAAAGTACATGAAAAAAATGCTGCTCAACGGTTCTTACAGCATGTGCCTCAAAGTGTAGTCCTCACTTTACAATACAAGCAAAAGATGCTAATAGTTGAGAGGAGAAGGAAGTGAGGGCAGAGGACATCAGGAATTCTTGGAGAATGAGGCATTGAGCCAGGGGTGTTGGATCATGTTACTTTTGAGCTCCAGAGTCTGGACAGCAGCTGTTTGTGTCTGTGTGTAGGTTTGGAAAGGCAGCAGACGTGGGGTCAGATCCCCACATGTTTAGACTGAAGAGTGGAAGGTCAGGCAACAAGAAGATACAAGCAGGAGAAGCATTGTGGGCTTCATCCAGTATGCTGAAAGAGCAGCTATTTCAGCCATTCAACCAAATGTATTTAACCGCCAGTTATTTTGACATAAGAGACCAATTTTGGTCCTGACTCATAGTTAAAGGAGCTCTTTGCCAAAAACAAACAAGGTTTTTTTGTGTTTAGTGACTAGTCAAGAAATTAAAATGTAAGTAATGATACGTTACCTTAGCTCTCTGAAGGCAGAGCAAATAAGACATAAGTCAATGTTGTCAAAACTGTAAGAAGTCAAACTTTCTGTATCCCCATGTGTACATCCTGATAAACATGATAATTATTTTTCCGTTCTGCTTTTGCTCTTTGCAGAACTCTCTGACGCGCAGTGCTCCCTTGAATAGTGACGCGCAGGGACGGAGTGGGGCCCGCTTCCACACCTCTTATGACAAACGCTACGTTATCAAGACTATCAGCAGCGAGGATGTGGCAGAGATGCACAACATTCTAAAGAAGTACCACCAGGTGATATAACCATATTACAAAGATTCATCTTGCTACCTGTATAGAAACACAATATTGTATCTTACTCAGTCTACAGTGGCTTTATCTTTTTGAAAAACATAGCACCACGACATAAAGAGGATAGAGATGGATTCGAGGTTGAAAATGAAAGGTAATAAGGTTCACAATTTTAAAAACAAAAGCTTAGTTTCCAAATGGCCATTTTTTTTGCCATTATAATTCCTCCTGTTCATACTAACCATTAGAGGACCACGTCGTAATACACTTGTAATGTAAGTGATGACAGCCAAAATTCACAGGCCTCCCTCTCTGCACAAATGTTTTTAAAAGTTCATCTGAAGCCAGGGTGAATCTGTAGTCATCTTAATGAGACCAGTCAAGTTTCTAACTTTGAATGTTACTGTGTTTTTAGTGTCAAAGGCCCTTTTTTGTTTCTGTGCTTTCACCACGGTTCAACAGGAAATCACAAAGAAGGAATTGATGCTAAAAAGACTGTAAATGTGGCAGATATGACTAATCAGACTGCTGAAGCTTCATAAGCTACACATCAACTTTTAAATGCATTTTCTCACAAAATGATTGTGTGGACACAGTGGATTTCAGCCACCATCACTTACAGTGAAAGCAAATTAGAGGGAGAACTTTTAGTGGATAATAGTAAGTGTTCATATGAGCATGTGACTACTGTTAAAGACAGACAAAATTATCAACCTGATTACAGAGTTACAGAGAAACAGTAAGTCAAAACGGCACCTTTCCTTCTATGCCTTCTATTTTTCTTTCTGTCTACCTCCTGATGCAAACAGCGAGCATCAATTCTAAGTGTAAAAGGCACATTAATTGATATTCCTTGCTCTCTTTTGGTAGTTCATTGTGGAGTGCCATGGCAACACACTTCTGCCTCAGTTTCTGGGGATGTACCGACTCACCGTGGATGGAGATGCAACTTACATGATTGTTACACGCAATGTCTTCTCCCACCGCCTTTCCGTCTATAAAAAATATGATCTCAAGGTAAGAGGGGAGAACAAAGCAAGACTTCCCACTGCTACTATTATCAACTGGGTTTTGAGAGTGATATTGTTATATCTTTTTTTCCCAAGGGTTCCACTGTGGCGAGAGAGGCCAGCGACAAGGAGAAGGTACAGTCACCTGTCGAGAGTCAGGGTTCACCATAATACACCCTACCACACATTTAAGTTGTCTCAGTCAGGATCTCTTAACTTTTACAACATATTATTATTGTTGTTGTTATTACCTGTTTAAAGCGTTAACACTTTTTCAAAAAAAGGACAAACTTAAAGTGTTACAATTGAAACCCAAAAACCATGCTTCAAACCAGCACAGTAAGGGTTAGAAATGTGATATAAATTCACAAAGTAAAACTTCCAGCATGTATCACTCAGAAATAAGTATCTGATGCACTACAAATGTGTCAGTCAACACTGACAACTTAGATATTGTCTAAATCTATTTCTTTTCAACCTCTTGTGTCCGTAGTTAAGCAGTCTCCAGCTTACTATATGTTGTGGAGGAAACAAAGCAAATAAATCAATAAGCTTTCATGTAGCTTACTTAAACTTTGTTATACAAATACACCAAAGATGAAACGTGGAACTATTTCTTTTTCATGTAACTGAAGGACTGATGTCATGTACTAAAAATGTGTTCATGATCTGTTTATACTCTATTGAAAGCCACTGGGACAATTAGAGAACGAGAGAGAGAGCAAATTGTGTTTCCAGCGGTTTCAGTAACCAACACAGTTTCAAACAGTTTCAAGTTTACTGTCATCACCCAAACGGCCCAACTAACATAACTTTGGTGTCTTATTTTGTTTCCCTTTGGGTGACTATGACAGCAGTAAATATTCATCTCCTTCAATTAGCACCTACTCCATCACCACATTCCCTTTCCAACCCCTGCACGCTATTCGTGTCTCTTTAATTTGCTTCATCCCCTCTAACCTTGCTTCTGCTGTTCCACCAGTTCCCTTGCTTGCTGTCTGTGTGTGAAAAATTGAGGGTTGTGTGTATGTTTG
>JANJYQ010010884.1:2838-16907 GCA_024605255.1 Rastrelliger kanagurta | reverse complement strand
ACATGTGGCTACGTAAGCGTAAAGGATGCTGGGAGCTCAAGTGCCCCATGACGAGAGTGAACGGGACAGAGGAGATGGGTGAACAATCTAAAGCTGCTGCATTGTGTACTCGCTACAAGGAGATAACAAATCTGCCTGATATTCAACTGAGAGTGAAAGAGGTCATCAAAGAGGACACAGACAGTGAAACAACAGAGAACATTTCATCACAGGAGGATGAGTCTTGGTTGGGTAAAATGAATCTAGTATGCTTTGCAGAGTTTACAACAGTGCGGCGATCATTCACTTTAGAGGAAGAAGGGGTGCAAATAGACTTAGACGAAGCTGATTTTGGCTACCGTGTGGGAGAGATAGAGGTCCTCGTACCAGAGAATGGAGATGTGCAGCCCGCCTTGGAGAAGATTGAAAGAACAGCTCAGAAGCTGGGTGAGCTCAAAGCGGAACTGCTGAGCCATCTATTAAATTCAATATCATGTTTTCTATTCATTAAGTGGGATATCAGTTTGCAGCTCTTTGACCTGATTTTCTGCTTCCTCTTTGCAGGTCTGACTGGACATCATCGAGTTGAGGGAAAAATGAATATTTACCTTAAAAGAAATTGCCCAGAGCACTATGAAAAACTACTGAGTGCACATGTGCTGTAAGAGACACTCTGCGTGACATCTTAATGGTTTCTGACATGTACATAGTCATATCTGTAAAACAATCTGTAAAACAATTTATGAGAAAAAGCTAAATGAATTTTATTGATAGAAAATAATTGCAAAAATAATGGCACTTGTTTGTCACATGTTTGAAAATGTTAAATTTTAAGATTACTGTGAGTCAGAACAGTAACTGTATGAATATGTACAACTCAATGTGAGCGTGAATTGCTACACATTTGAGTAAGAAAACAACAAATGATCCTTGAAAGTTTACACACTCTTTCATTGTTGTTTTAATCTAACGCGGCTTTATGCGTCCCTGCAGTCATGTATTTTTTGGCCGTAACACATAGAATGTGAGAATAACAATAAATACTCACACGATGATTAATGATGAAACCTGGCAACTTTCTTTATGGCGTCTAAATCTGTATAACATAACCACATGACATAATAACTCATTTCCACAGCTTTGGAAATTGGGTATAGTATTCACCCGCCAACTGTTCATAGTTTTCAGGCTGCAACTTGCACTATTTTATAAAATATATAATACAATAAATAATTTAGTCTACAATCACAAACAAACTAGGGGCCTAAAAGTTGATTAAAGAAAAACTACTTTAACTACTTTTTTTTTTTTTACATAATGTACAGTCAGTTCTGAAAGGTGTCTCCATCTGAATAACATGACTTATTTCCTTTAAATTTTGGAGGTTGTATTCAGAATTTTACCCATAAGCTATTCATATTTTTAGAAGCTCCAACTTGTAATTATTTTATTCAATTAATTATTTAGTCTACACAATGTTAGAAAATGGTAAACCTATTACTAATCATACACAACTGGACACAGAAAAACAGCAAATTCTCACATCTGAGAAGCTGACACTAGGGAATGTTCATTGAAAAATTATCAGTTATGATAAATTATTTTTCCATCAGCCAATATACAAACAACAGTTAAGTGATTCATCATTTCAGCATTAGAGATTTAATTTGTGTTTGCAGATACTGTATCTGTTTAGTTTTTGTTGCACTTTTCCTGTGAAGTAAAGGAATAAGTTAGATGTGGCCTCTTGAACAGACTCACTTGCAAGTACAAGTTAATTATTGAAGGTGCAGTGTTTGTTTGTGAATTCCATGTCTTTCTTGGACCACAGCATTTTTTCATTAATATTACATTAGTTAAACCAAAGTGTTTCCCATTTTTGTTTTGACCCAAAGCCAAAAATGGGCCGTGCAGATGGGGTTTGGAGGGCAGAATGAGTTCTTCATCCCGCCATCTGACTGAGGTATAAGAAACTATGATAAAAAGAAATATATATAAGAAAAAAATCACATTTTAAATGTAATTTTAGTTAACAAAGCTGGCTCTCTCCTAGTGTATTCTGTCTCCTATACAAAAACAAACTTGACTGACTCCTACACAGCGTCTGCATGCTTATAGCAATTCCATGCATATTTCTCAGCAAGAACAAAATTTCAGTCACGCCCTAAAATACAGTGTAGAACTGCTATTGATATCAAAAGATATTTTTTCCCATTTTGCTATACAAGAACTGTGTTGTGCTATATGACAAAGTATCCAGTTATAATGATGAAATAATGTTATTGAGTTTTCAAAACTTTTTACAACAAGAACAATGTTATCATTATGATGAAGTTAAAAGCAGTGTTGTTGGTACTCTATTACAAAAGTAGTAAATGCTGGTCTTTTTTTACAGCATGCTCTTGTTAAGCAACATACATGAAAATGTAATTAGTGTGCTGACATTGCAGGATGTAGTCTAGGCAACTCATAGCAGAGTCACTCTGATGGACAAAAGTAACAGCTCTCACCATGAGTAAAATAATCCCTCCAGTATCTTCTTATGTTAAAAATAAAAAGAAAGAAAAACATTTTCTCTTCATTTAAATGAACAACTTAATCATGACACTTAACCATAATTAGAAAGAGGAAAGTCTGTAAAATTACAGTGATGGGTTAAGACTGAGGAGACGAACATCACAGAACTAGCTGTGCTATAAATGTCACTCTGGTTAACCAAAGCAACTTGACTAAAGAAAGTAATTTCTCTTCGCAATTCAGTGGAGTAGACAAAAAACTATGTGGTGTCTGCTTAATGGTTATCCCATGATGTATATTGATTAACAAGAGCAAATTTTCAGTGTCTGATTCAGTCTCTATAAGAAGTTCATTCAAACACTCATCCAGGACTACTGCTGTGACAACATTACGTGATTCTTTTATGAGACAGAGACTTGTAACAAAAGATGAGTTACCACAGTCACGCATTGATCGTCATCTTCAATTTCAGCCTGTGACCAATCAGGTGGAGGAGATGGAGGAGGTCTCTCATAGGTTGAAATCAAACCTCCAACATATTGTTCTCCTAGTCCAGTCTCTTCTGTACCAACGGCAGCGCCTGCTGTGAGTAGCTCAATCTGGACACCTGTGATAGACACACACATTTTACACAATAATCCATTATATTCCGTAGAATACTGCGGTATGTTGGTGAGCAGTATCAAAAGCAGAGCAAGCTTGATTGGTTAGAAAGACACACCCAGTTTTCTCCTGTATAATGGTCTCTGGTCTGACAGCTGGGTCCCCACAGTCCTTGTCCTGATCACAGGAAGATTGCACTGGAGACCGATTTCATGCACAACCAGTGAGTTGCACTGACAGGCTACATCTGCTCTTTGTAAACATAATCCAGCTGTCCCCTTCATAAGAGACAAAAACAAAACAATACTGTAGTTAAATTTACAATCAATGCAGATGTTACACTTAAGACATTGTAACCTTTGCTCATTTTCAACCACCTTTTTTATTGTTTGTGGTAAACAGACTGCTCAGACATGTCTGATTTTGAAAGCGTTCTTCAGTGCAGCCTTCATAGCATAGTTTTATTGGATAATTTGTAAAACATGATTTACTTTGAATGAAATTATATTTTTAGGAGTGAGCAGATCTGTTTACTTTATATAATAATTTGCTTTGTATAATAAAGGAGACAGACATGGATAAGTGAGATCAATTTTATCTATGAGTTTCAGGCTTCAACACAGCCTTGTTTTTTTTTTGCTTTTTTTTACTTCCAACTTTAATGGAAACAGTCAAACTAATACTATGGTAACAAAGCAACAACTTAAAATTAGAAAAAGAGGAAACAAAATGCCAGGTTGCTGTAGATTAGTTCGAACAAAAAAAGAGAAGTTAAAAAAAAAACATTTGGTAGCAGGATTATGCAACATTCACTGAAAGCAAAATATAATGCGAGAAAGAGAAAAGCAGTACCAATTAATGATTAAGTTACATTAGAGGGTCATTTTATTTGTTTCAAATGTTGTTTGTGTTGTTGGCTTAACATAATTGTTGTAGAGCTTAATATCAATTAGAAATAAGGTTAAAAAAATGTATTGTTCCATTTCATTTCATATATATATAGAATTTACAAAAATGTATGATAAATTGGTCCATTGAGTTATTTTCACAACAACTTAAAATATTACCGCTATAAAGCGTGATCTGCTTTTCTAGATTTTGTATATCAATCAAAAATATTTTTTGAATGAGTCTCAACACATTGTTTCTTTGTTTTGGCTACTGCAATCACAAGAAAAATTAATATTCAGTTTAAAACCTTCCAGGATATGCTTTACACAACAGATTATGTGTATTTTTTTAATGATATATCTTTCATTTTATTGTCAATACAATGTTTTTTTTCTGCTATTTCCCATCATCAGCCTTTTTCAAATTCATGTCACCGTGGATAGAAGACCAGAATATGTGGAGTAGAGAGAATATTATTCTCTACAAGAGTTTGTTCACATATTTGATGTAGGTTCACAGCCTTGTTAATATTCTTTTTAACTTTAATTTGCACTATGGAAGTTACAACATTAACAAGGCATGCATGTATGCTTGAGGTTGTGTCACACCCCCATACCTAAACAAAGAAAAAAAAATAAAAAGCAAACATAAACAAAATAAAATAAAATAAGTTACAATTAAAATGTGTTACATAAAGCTCTAGTTTCATAGCTTTTACAGTTTGTACAGTATTTTAGTGCCCAGGTAGGATTTTAAGTAGCACATATGCCAATTTGTGCATATGTATGTATGTACATTTTCTGATAAAAAATAATAAGAGCATGAGCATATATTTTCTTGAGAAGTATTTCATCTGCAAAATAAACAAAATATAATACATTCCATTTTGAGAGTGAATTGATTTGAGTTGACCTAATTTTCTTGTGAAAAAGTAGTCGTACTACTGAGTCAATGGGTTATACCAAAAAAGTCTGACGAAGGGTAGAGTCATCAAAAAAAGACTTGTTGCTTCATGTTTGTAATGACAGAAAGAAGATAAACATGTAGCCTATGTTTTACAATCACTGAACTGACTGGATAAAACCTGTGTAATGGTTTGAACACTCTTGAACCCAATTTAAATATTATATCTTGAGTTTTAATAAACGCTGTGTTTCTCAGTCTATACCAATACACAGAGTACTCCAGTGTTGTTACAGAGGCGTCCTAATCAATACGTATTACATCCCTACTAACGCGCTTGCGTCACAGCCACGTACTACGCTTCTGCTGCAGACTCTGTTCCAAAACACAGAGCCACAACCCTCTCCACATCCACAGCTCACTACTAAACTCGGACGTGACACAAGCGAGTGACTGCATCAAAAGTATTCGCATTTAAATCACAAGAGACAAGCATTGTCTCTTATATGTTCGTTAAGCTCAGCAATTAGTTATTAACACACCGTTTGTAGACTTCACCAACTAGCTAAAGTGGCTAATAGCAAACACTTTGGAAAACCACCCCACCTCAGACAGTGTTGCACGGAGGAAAATATTTGTTTGAAACTTCGGGTAGTAAAGCAAATACTCACATGCTGAAACCATGTTGGGTATCCTGGATAAATGGATGGCACTGCGTCAGCTTTCAGAATCAACTTCTTGGCAAAACCCATCGACCTTTGAAAGAAATTGACGAAACAGTCGTTAGTAAAATGTGAGCCGCAGATACGGATTCCCACAGGATTTGACGGTCTGCTCAAGCGGTGTCTGTAAATAAAATCCAGCCATTTCTGTTTTAGCACAGGGTTCTTTGGTAAATAGTGAATGGAAGCTCTCGGATCTGGTCTGCATCCTAAAACAGCACAGTCTGTCATATTTTCAGCTGTTTCAGAGATTATAACCACCACACCAAAAGCTCCACTCGAACTGCTTTCTCCCAAAGTACCTTTACTGTTTACTGTGTGCTGGAAGTTTCACATTTCCACATTGGTACTTGTGTAATATGCATGTACACTGTTTGCATTTTCAGTCATGATTGGCTTCAAGCTTTGTGATGTCACAAATATATGCAGTGCCATGTGGACATAACTTATTTCTAAAGGAGCCCCTCCCCCTACTGTACAGTTTATCTATCTCAGAAAGTATGTGCTGAGCTATGCGTTTGTGTTAGGGGCCACCATCCATCAATATTTTGCGGTCATTGCAACATATGTGTGATATGCTAATTTACAGAATATTAAATGTAACCTATAAGTGCCTCCTGCCCAATAGAAATGTGTTTATGTTCAGACAAGTGATTGGATCTATGGTTAATAATTTTACAAAGAGCACATAGGTCATAACTGAGCCTATACATCATGTTGTTAAGTGTACCTATCTTAGGTATGCATGACAATTCTGTTTAGGTTTGTTTTGGTCTTTGTCTATTTGTTTTATTTATTAAACTAGGTCTATTTTTCAGAAAGAAGATTCAAGTAAACAAGCCTCAGGGGCAAAGATTAGCATCTGGGCCCCTATTAACATCCCTGCAATTGTATTGTATAAGTGATCTCTTACATCTAAATGCCCCTTAAGTGCACATTGCAGACTACTGCAGGGTACACATCAACACTATTGGCCTTTAAACATAGTACAATTGCCTTCCCCAGATTTGCTGTATTTCTATAAGACTTTTATTCAGAAATATACTCATTATAAATACATTATTAATTAAAAAAACAATTCTTTTTCCTTCACTCTTTATTCTGAATTGTGTCAAAAAAAAAGTGCAAGCCCTTCTAATATCTTGAGTTGTCTTGTGTTCATTTTTAAAGTTTTGGTGTTTTAATGGTGCCTTGCATAACTAATTTCCTCTCATGGGACATTAAAGATGTGAACTGAACTGAACTGCAAGTCAGAGCTTCAGAGCGAGTGGTGTGTAATCCAAAATCTGGAGTGCTAATTTGTACTTAATGAAATCAGTGTAATCCAAATGACACATACTAAATTAACCTGTGGCTTATAGCCCTGGTAGACCAACCCTGCATTTCAAAGGCACTGTGGCTCATGAGAGTGTTTTATAGGAGCAACATAATGGAAGTCATGCACGGAGCAGCCATGAGATGATGAACCCCTTGCCACAGATGCCTCAGAGCTACGGCCCTACTAGTATGAGACTCACACAATACACAAAGGTGTCATCATGATGTGCTCTTAGTTGTATGTGCCACCCATTATTACATTTAGAGTGCTGTTTTGTCATCATGATAGTGATGTTGATGTGCTACTGTATACGCTGAACGAGAACCCAAATACTGGTCACATGAGGGTTTAAATGGGCCCCTAAGTATATAAGCTTCCATGGGTCACTGGACCTGTGCCCTGCAGCCATGCTGATGGACAATTTCATAAGTCTTTTAGGTGCAGAGGTGTTCACAAAAGAGATGAACTCTATCACCATCTCTCAATATTAATGAACAAGCAGGTCATGTGTTGATTAAAGAAAAACTTAAACAGTGAAAAGGGGAAAGAGGATGATTTCTGTCATGTGTATTCATTCCTAGTCTATGTTATTGTTACTGTTTGTTTCGTATGAGGACCCTTGTAATGTTGCAACAGACAAATTCAATTCAAATCAAGTTTAATACCAAGTATTTAAAATTGTTTTATTTCACCCTTGTAAACAGAAGCTCTTATTAAAGTACCCCTCTCTTTAAAGCCGTGTCTTTTTCTTGTTTCTACAGGTGGATGAGCTTCACTGTGCAGAATGATGTATGTGTGAGAGTGATTTTCTTAAAGTGTCATTTCTTAGTGCTCAGTGAAAAGCCAATTTTAAGAGGTGCACCTATGAGCATGATTTTTGACATCACTAATAGTGTGGAAGCTAATCCTGGTCCAATATTCAATTTACACTTAGTGTAATGTGGAAACTTGAAGTTTCCAGTGCATATACACACACTAGGAATAGAGTCCACAGTAAAGAAGGAGACATTTTGTGCACAGCAGTTAAACTTTTATAACGAACAAAAATATGCATATTCATAGATTGGGGAATTTTAATGAAGAACAGATGGCATTTAAATTTAATATAACCTTCTTTTTTTGTTGGAAAACTCATATCAGACAGGTATTATTATTTAATGTAGAGTATTTTTTCCACCTTGAAGCGTGTGAGTAAAAGATCTTGACATTATAGTGAATTGTAGCCTAGGTTTTAGTCAGAGTTCACTACATGGAGCAGCCCCGTGGTCACGTGACGGCGAAGGGCAAGGGCTTTTTTCACACTTTTGTAAACAACATGGCGACTCACGGGCTGGCTCTGTTAGCAGTCTGATCAAACACTGTGCTGTTAAACAGTCAGCCTTTCTGTATTTTTTCAATGTATGTGATTAACGTTAGCGAAGTAACACATCGAGCACATTAATATAAGCTCACCTGGAAACGACACCGAGCTGGACCGACGAGCTGTCAGAAGTGTTTGACAGCCAGACGGTAACGTTCAAGTCAAATCGTTAGCATTGGTAGCTAGCTCAACAAAAACAGCCTCTGCTTTTTAAGGCATGATGAGCTAAGATGCAGTACAGTATGTGTGTTTGACAACTTTAGTTTGCAGAATAAGTAGTTTATCAGCATGAAGAAATTGAAGTGTTACAACTCGTGTACATATATTGAATTTCCGCTAATGCATAGCTGTGTTTTTTTTTCAGACATTCTTACAATTTCTTCTGTGTTTAAACGTCTATGCACGCTGTGTACACATCCACACACAACATAATTGTCAGCAGGGCAATGCCATTTGTTTATTTTTATTGTGTTTCTCCCTGTTAGGCCCTCTTCAGTCTATGGGCTCTCAGTCCAGTTCTGGGATGTCTGGTGGAAGGGGTTCTTCCAGTGGCAACCCAGCTGATCAACCTGAAGGAGCAGAAACCAACCAGAGCAGTAGCAGTAGTAGCAGCAGCCGAGGCCGCAGGACGGCTGACAGGCAGCAAGGAGACCGACAGACAGCACCAGAGGAGGACGTTGACTTAGCTGAAGTGCTGGCTTACTTACTGAGGAGGTGAGCTGGAGAGAAGGCAAATTTTTTGCAATTAATTATATACAATGAGCCATAGTCTAATTGGTGTCACCACAGCTTCATAGTGAGCAAAACATGTCTGTATTAAAGCACAAAATTGCTTCGAGTACCAATTTTTTTTTGTGTTTTATAGTTAAAACCTCTTAATTTTGCTTTCAGAATGCACCAGCGTGATTCATTTGACTTAAAAATGTGCCCCCAGACCACCCTAGAGGGCCAGATTGAAGTCCAACCACCATAATCTCTCAAAGTTCTGTGGGAACATTTTAACATTATCTATTGTAATGATTTTTTTTTCTTCCAAAAAGGATTTAGAAAAGGGTAACTGAAGTATAATTTCTTAGGGTGCTCTGTAAAGTGTTCCAAGTGGCTAGAGCATTAAAAAAGCAGATCTTCTAAGTTCAGTGCAAACTCTAGGGACTAGAGAATCATTAGATCAAATATAAATCAAGTTCAATCAATAGTTGAGATTTAAGATGGCAGCTTCCTAATAAGGATTTAGTAGATTAGTAAATGCATATGCTTATCACATCTCCCTGACAGACAAGATCACCCAACATTTTCTTATAGAATACAAGAATGAGTTCTAAAAATGTCACCACTAATAAATCTAAGGACAGAATGATAGGGCTTAAGAATAGAGGCAGAGGCATGCTTATAAATCACATCATTTTAATACAAGACACTTTGTTGACAAGATTGTCTATATGAAATATGACAGTGATTTTGTCATCTCTCCATCACATACTATAATGTTTATAGTTTCAATAATGCATCCCTGTGCAGTGGAAGTATGAATGCTTATGATGCCATTACCTCTCTCTTTAGAAAATAACATACATTTAATTGTATGTACATTCACACTCAGTGCAGCTTGGAGAACATCAGGTTGCAGGTTCTCTGCAGCTAAGTGAGCAGAGCCTACAATGCAATACAGTATTGTATTATCTGTAAAAACTGTGAACAAATACTTCCCAAGTTCACTGACTGCTACTGGTCACATAGCTCATGAACCATAAATAAGCACTTGAACTAAAACCAACATTGTCAAAGCGTCATATAACTTGGAGAGGTCCATAAAGATGGCAGCATGTTTTGACAATGTCATTCACAAACTTACACCTAAAGAGGACAATTTGGGTATTGCTTTGTCAACTTGGCAAGTTTAAAATGATCATGGCGATGCAAAATGATGGTTTGACTGTGACATACAGTTACATAGCATAAGAAAAAAAAATCAAAGTAGTAGTGGATAAAATAACTGATTACATAGTTTCCTTTCCAAGTTATTTTCCTGCATTTGCTTTTCCCCAAATAATTCACCTATTAGAGCAATATTTCCTACAATATTACTGGATTTATTCAGTGAGACACTTTTTTTTTTTTAAATGGATTGAGTTATTAAATGTCACATGACCAGAATCTTTTCCTTAGTACACCATAATGTCATTTGTAAAGATGCATGATCTGATAAATGTATTTGGTCAGTTGTAATACTATTAACTTAAATGGGCTATATGAGATCCTTGAGTGAAGGGCAGTGTAAGAAAAATGCTCAATACTATACCACTAGTAACTGTTTTAATTGATCAGTATATCGATTTAAGATATATTGATAACTATACATTTTTAAGGTACAGTAGCACTTGAGCGTTTCAACATACTTTCACAGGTTTGATCCAAACCTTTACTGGCACTGTAGATTTTGTCAAATATGCTACATTTTACAGAGGAAAGTCAAATAACACTTGTCACATTAGCGGCTCTGAAAGTGACTTGTAATTGCTCAGTTCGCCAGACAGTCTTAAAAATAGGGGGAAGCTGGCAGCATTTTTCACCTCTCTGTTAAGTGAGCAAATAATTGAAACATCACATTACATTCCAATGCTGGTACAGCCTAGTGGAGGTCGGGAATTTCCCATTTCAGTTTGATTTTAATGCAGTTAAAGAGACGGAGGGAAATTTCTGAATATTCCCTCTGTTAACAACCACTTCCAAANNNNAGAGGGGGGGCAAAACCAGAAAGTACCTGGATCTATAAGAGTCAGTATAGAAAAGCAGCTCTCTGGCTTCTCACTTCAGTTAGCTCTGAACGACCCCTGATGCTCCAGAAGTGCTCAGTGGAGAAACAGTAAAAATGATTGCTGTACCAGGCTGTAGGCAGACTGGTGTCTACCTGCTGGGCTGCAGCTGGAGTCGTTACATTCTTTATTTTCATGCAGTTATCAGCATTTGACATTTCTGTTCCACTCTTGCCCATTATGCTTTGAAACCCATCACTGTAGAGCAGGAGCACTGTAGAGGGTTAAATAAATGTTATCATTTGCCCTCACCTGGATTGATTGGTTGTTACACTGATGTGTTTGTGCAGGGGCCAGGTCAGACTGGTCCATGGCAGTGGAGCCACGGGGCTGCAGCTGGTCCAGTCATACTCTGACTCTGATGAAGACAGCGATGGAGCCTGGGAGGGTCGACTGGGTGACCGCTACAATCCACCAGGTAACCTAGTAGCACAAACAAGCGAATCAGAATATATTTTGTGTGTTGCACGTTGTCAGATATTATCTAATACTGAGATTTGTTTTTCTGTGTTATCTCACCAGTGGACACTCAGCCTGACACAAACGAGGTGGACCGGAGTGAGATCCGAACACAGATCCTGCTGGCCACGGCCTCCTCTACCCTGAAAGGCCGACACAGTTTCACTCACATGCTATCAGAGGTCAGAATACAGGGATACTAACTCAAAACCAGCAGTGGTACTGTAGATCAGACTAGAGTGCAACTGGCACATTTCTAGTATTAAAAGAGCCGTGAGTTTTATTTACAGTTTTATGAGAATATTTTGAAAGAAGAACGCTACTTTTACCACTTTACAACATATTTTTAATGAAGCAGCTTAATCATGTTTTTTGTGCTTTGTGCTTCTTAGAGAGAACAAGGCAGGTGTAGAGGCTCCAGTTTTTCCCATGGAGAGTGCAGTCGTATTCGTACACAGTAAGTGTTATTAAAGCTCTACAAACCTTCAGATATCATTTCATAAAAAATTACTTGTAAGTGAAGAATTAGAATTAATTAGCTCAACAAGGAACACATAAAGCAGTTCCTTATCAAGCGTTAACTTTGATTTTGTTTTATTTGGCCGATTTCTGTAAGTTTTTGTGAAGCTGTACAATACATCAGACATGATGTTTACGAGTAGACTCATGCTGCTGTCTGTCAGATGATATTGACCCTTGTGTTCCTTCACAGTTTCCTGCCAAACTATGTATCCCACAAGGATACATACCAGCAGAAAGCCTTCTGTGGAGTGTACAGCGAGGATGGCAACATGTTCCTCTCTGCTTGCCAAGGTAAATAACTGGATATCCAACATGAGAAACCCGACGAACTAAATCATATCTGAAAACGATTCTTAGAGTTTGTATAAAACTACTCAGACGACCAAATCTATCAGAGCTGTTTACGTAGTGTTATGTACAGATTGGGGTTAGTCACAGAAAAGGTGTTTATTCCTTAACTTATGTAACTATCTGACATTAAACAAGTGTAAACAAACGACACAATAACAAATTTACCTAATCCGGGGGCACCGTATTCACTTTTGTTTCTGTTTTCCTCGAAAAGTCACATCTTTTTTTAAGCTAACTTGCTGTTATGTAAGAAAACAATTCAGGTCTTCAGCAGCGACCAAAGCCACACTGCCTGTCATTTGACACTAGGCTCCTATTATGGAGTATTGTTTTATGGTCACATGAGGGTTCAAAGCTGTAATACGTAATTATTCCGCATTTAAATGTCTAAAAACAACGGAACCTATATTATATATTTTGTTGAGCTGTGTACTTACATCATCCCTATTGTTTCCAACAATTTTCAGACTCAGAGAAATCTCTAATTTGGTCACATACCCCCTCCAAAAAGAGTGTACATGTACATGATATCAGCATTATAGTTGAACATCAGAAACTCTTTAAATTGACTTTTATTCAGTTTCATGCCACATTTTTATAATAAAGTTTTTAGATCTCACTTGTTTTTAAGTCTATCTTTTAACTGGATAAAGGTTTTTCGTCATCAGACATCTGGACTAAAGTGACAGAGAAATAAGACAAACATATGTCGTAGCTTTTACTGGTTTTAATCATTGTTTGCCCGCTACAGATCAGAACATCCGCTTGTACGACACCAGCAGGGGGCGCTTTCACCTACAGCAAACCGTAAAGGCGCGAGACGTTGGTTGGAGTGTACTGGACGTGTGCTTCACCCCGGACGCACAGCATGTGCTCTACTCCAGCTGGTCTGACTACAGTAAGGCTATGGGTCCTGTTAGATACTGTATGATGTAATGAGTCCGCAGTGCCAATCACTATAGTGTGTTTGCCTTTCAAGTGCACGGTCAGCTATTCATTCCCCAGGAACCATACATGTTATCCATATTTCACTTTTAGTAATGTTGCAGTAATATTAAGATAAATCAGATACTGGCATTTACACACTTAATGGCACTCATACCAATTCAGAACACATGCTAAATGCGACAATGTATGTATGTCATTCTGCTTTGGGGTTGTTTATTATTCTCATTCACTGGGCGCATCTCACTTTCCCTGTTTGGAGTCAGTCTAAACATTTTAAGAGGCTCAGAGATGTAAAACAAACCTAATTTCACATGCTTAGTGTGACTGTGAAACAAATAAAAGCAAAAGAATTTCCTTTACGATTCACAGTAATTTAATGCTCTCTTATGTTAAAATTTAAAATTAACTCCTCAGCTAAGACTATTAATAGACTATTACTCGTTGTGGTCTGCCATCAGTTAAATAGTGTGTTTCTTTGCTCATGTTGTGTCTCTGTGTCTCCCCTACAGTTCATTTGTGCAGTATAGATGGAGACAGTGAAAACCACACCGCCCTGGACCTCAAGTTAGTGTTTCCCCTCATAGTAACTTATAACATTACGGAGCAGGTAATCTATCATTCCCTACCAGCCTCCACCGTCCTCCCCCTTCATTACCACCTGGATGAATGATGCTGTCAGAACT